>APFE030554336.1:66266-88816 GCA_000404065.3 Pinus taeda | reverse complement strand
CTCCTCCTCCAAATCCATCTACTACTTCCTCTGTCATGATCGTTTCCTCAGAGTCTTCTGGTTCTTCTATTAACGGTGGACAAGAGAGAGTTTCTCCCTTTCCCTCTTCTTCAGGTGATTCTACTTCTTTGATTACAATATGTTCCCATGTAGAAGTGAATAAAGGTTCTTCTCATAGATCAAATTTAGTAGATAGTGTGGGAGAATCCTCTAATTCCAGGAATCCTAAGGATGGGACTAGATGGAGGTGAACCTTGTCTATGCCTTGAAGTAGCTGGAGTTGTGAAAATCGAACTCTTGGCCTTAGCTATACACCTTCCCCTAGAATTTCTTGCTCTATGCATGTCATTTTTTATTTTTTTTATTTTTCTTTCAAGTCAGGCTAATATTTCTCTTTTTGATCTTCCAGATCACACTAGGTGCAAGAAGAGAGCATATTCAAGAAATTATTGAACTAATAAATCTCTTTTTTGATCCTCCAGATCACACTAGGTGCAAGAGGAGAGCATACTTTAAGAAGCTATCAATTTTTCCCTTCTTTTCCTCTTTTTTTTTATGTAAGAGATTGGCTACCTAGTTACACTTCCCCAGCAACGACACAAAAATGTTTAGTAAATTTAGTATTTCCTAAATTTCTACATTAATTATCAATCCGAGAGTCGTAAACCGATGAAGTGTGGCGCACTATATGTGCAAGATAACCTCTTTCTTACTTTTTATTGTTTTCAATTTTTATTTTGTTTTTGGGGTTTTATCTTCGTTTATCTCCTAATGTGAATGGAAATCCTATCCTTGAGTTTTAAGAATACTCTAGAAGGCAAGTATGGATATAGATTTTAAGGCAAGTATGTCCTCTATAATGATTTCTAGAACTTAACACTTGAAAAGGTATTAAAACATACTAGTAATGAAATTAGTAATTGAACAAGAATGGAAAGGTGTTGCTATTCAAATCAAACAAATAATGAACTACTGATCATGAAATCACTATCTCTACTGCTTATCTAAATACAAAAAAATAAATTAAGCTAATGCACTCAAACAAATCAAAAACTACAAACTAATAAAAGTAAAATAAAGTCACTTCACTTATAGTTTGATAGCTCGCCAAGTAGTATTTTCAGGGTTAAGCTATGGCTCTGGAGATAACATCAATAACATGAAGAACCTGATATCTAATTGTAGAAAAATAAAACTAAAATCAAATCGCATCACTCATAGTTCAATAGATTGCCAAGTAGTCTTTTCAGGGTTAAGCTATGGCTCTGGAGATAACGTCAATGACATGAAGAATTTGATATCTAAACTAACTAACAAATCAAATGAATAAGACTGGAATCAAAGCATAACTAAAATTGAAAAGCTAAGAAAAACAAAGTCAGAAGAGAGGCTAATCTCATGTCACTAGTTATTGTAAAAATTGTATGAAAATGCCCGGGCCTAGCCTCTCCTAAAACACACACTGATCAGTGTTAGCAACAATATACGATGCTT
Source organism: Pinus taeda (assembly GCA_000404065.3). Classification (NCBI taxonomy): domain Eukaryota; kingdom Viridiplantae; phylum Streptophyta; class Pinopsida; order Pinales; family Pinaceae; genus Pinus; species Pinus taeda. Next base: position 87,322 of record APFE030554336.1, on the reverse strand, counting down.
GAAAAATCATGTACAGGAATGAAATGTTAACATCATAACTAAATTATGAAATATACACAGATGAACAAACTATGAAATATGTGCAATGGAAATAAGGAAACAACACATAAAAACTTTATAGAAATAAAGAAACAAAACCTCAGCCAGCAAGGGCCCTCTGCACGACCTTGGTCAACATGCTATCAGTCTGGAATTATGTTCACACAATCATATAAAAGAGAGTCTTGTTATATTGCAAAATAGAGGAAGAATCCTCCCGTTACAATAGCAGGACCAGTTCACGACACAATACAATGACTAACAACAAAATGACATCAAAAACTAACTAGCTCTATGCATGTGCAAATGCGTTATTTATAAGGGAAATTACATAACCGTTTTCCTATGAAACACCTTCAACAGAGGACACGTAAAATGACAGCATCCGTGAGCTTAGCATGATGGTTGCCAAGATCATTCAATCTATCAAAAGGTGGCTGCTCGATTTGCATCGTGGAGGCAGTCTACAGCTGTCAAAATGAACCCATGGATCTAGGAATGGTCTCGGACATTTCACGTGTTTGAAAACAGAGACCTATTTGCCGTAGAACTCTTCATTTGACCACTGTTTGACCAAGGGCTTCCTCTGCGAATTTGGTTGAACCAATAGGACCTGATCCATGTCCATATCATTCCTGACTTGCCCACGTGCCTCATTTTGCTTGATGACAACTAGAGATCAACAAAAACAGCTGCAGAAAGTGGCTGCATTCTGTAGCTAATGAGCAAAATCTAAGTCAAATAGCAAACACAAAAACATAGTTAGAAAACCACTTAAATGCTCTTTTGTAATCAATATGTAATGATCTTTGATAGCTTATGAGGTATTGGTGAGGGGAAAAAGTCTAGGAAAGTGTGTAGGAGAGATGTAGTTTCAGGGCTCAACAGTGAGTAACAATAGGATGAGAACTAGATGAGGAAGCTTCAAAGGTAGACGAGATGGTAGTATCAACAAGGGGAGTTTTCTCTTTCCATACTTTCCTAAAAATTATTTTTTCAGGGTCAGACCAGAATAACAAATTAATTATTAATAATATAAGCAATGAAAACTAGAGACTTAAATAATAATATAAATAATTAAATTATAATAAATAGACAATGAGTCGGCCAATTTGTCTTTACATCTAGCTGTTTTCATATTTATACCTATCATTTTTCCTTCTTTTCTCCACACAATTGTCTTGATGATGAGTCTAGGTTAAGACTCGAAACGTCGACCATAAAATATGAGCACTGTGGAAAATCCGAACTCCTCTCAGGGAAAATATGCACTTGGAAAATATGCTAGAGAAGGCCAACATGGAGAAAAAGATGTTGAGGCACATGGCCTACCACTACTTGGCGAGAAATAAGGTGTGCAAAGCAAGAATCAGGATTTTGAAGGCTAAGTTGAAGAAAGCATTGAGAAAGAGAAAAGAGAAAGATAGACTCTAGATCTTGGTTGAGGCTTCCTTAGCTCAACATAGCACTTAATGAGTGAAATTCAACCCAAATTTCAAGAAATTGGGAAACTTTTAGCAAATTTTGAAATTTTGGACTAAACAAATAGGTTTTTCTGCCTGGTGCGCCTCGTTACCTGGCACGCGCTTTTTCTAGGGACCTTCTTTTAAGGAAAACTCAGCATTTTTGGATTCCTCATGGAAAAATATGAATGCCCTCACATGGCCAAGAAACTTTGACAAGTTTTGAGCTACCAAAAGGGTAAAAAACACCTCAAAAATGACCTTTCTGCCCCTTTTTGGCCACACAGGAAGCAGTGTTGCGAGAACTCATTTTTGGAGGGGAAAATGGAGAAAAAATTCATAAATTCCACTTGTTCTGAATAGTAGATAAGTAGACATTTCCAACAATCCCACTTGGAGCAAATTTGGGGCATGGAAAGGCCTCCAAAATCAACTCCAAAGTAGTGTGGTGCACATGGATAGTAGCGCGGTGCACAAGATGAAATTTTGTCATTTTGGCCAAAAAACTATGTTTTTTTTGCCTAGTTTCTTCTCAATTTGACTTTTCTCTTTCTAATAGTCAAATTCATGATTTTATTTGATGGGACTTGATGAAGTTTTATGTAAATATCATAAATTTTCACTCATAGAGGTAGATTCATCATGAAAAGGTAGTTTGCAACTGAATGAATTAGTTCCCTAGTTTTTAGAGGCAAGTTGTTCCATTGCCTAATTTTTAGTTCTCAGTTTAGATCTTGTTGAAACAACTGCTAAAATTATGAAATCAACCTCTAAAGGCTAGGATGAGTTGTGTGTTGCCTATATCTAGTATTTTTTCAGTCATTGGCAAAGGTTGGACTCTTGTGAATGCCTTGAGCATTATTGTACACTCATTTCAGCAGTTTGGCAAAGGAATAGACCAGGGTTTGCAACACTTTATGGGATTCTTGTGGAAACTTGATTTGGTTTTGAGTTTCCTTCTCTAATTTCAAGTTTACATGTGTTTTATATATTCCATTATCTCTCTATGTTCATCTCAACTAAATGAAACAAGGATAACGGTAGAATTCATTGATTCGCAGTGCTCTACCTAGGGTTTTGTTTAGTTATTTATGTTTTTAGCTGTTTAAAGAGGATCCTTGAGATTTTCATGCCCTCTTCAACTCCTAACCAGTCTAAAAGCTCTCCATCTCACTCAATTTGAAGTACTAAGCCATTTTCCTACCTTGCCCCATAGAGATCTTTGCAAAACTGGGTCCATTCCCCGGACCCAAATCTGCCTTTCACATTTGAGCCAACAAAACCAAAATTAAATTTATTCAAAATCCTCAACTCACATACCTAGCCTAAAATTAGTCTTCATATCAATCATCTCAAGCTTTATTGGTCAACGTTTTCTAAGATTGACAAGGAGAGTGCCCTCTCCCGACCTGGTAGGGCTAGCTACCAGGTTAAGTGTGGTTTGATGATACTCTAGATTTTGCCTTTCTCAGCCTGAGGTAGATTTAGGCCCTAACAGAAGCTAAAATAGTCTCTCTATAAAAGGAAGTAAAAAATTGAAAAACTCTTCAAAACTATGCTAGGAGCTCAAAGGCATTGGAAAAAATCATTAGCAATCAACGATCATGTAGTGAAAAGATTGGTCTTGGCTACAAAGAACAATATGAAAAGGAGTCAATTCCTACTATGACAACAAAAGATGATGGATATGAAAAATCTACTAAGCAGGAAGACCTCCCAGCTAAATCAAGAGATCAAGACTCATGGGAAGAACCTTGGAAGAAAATTCTTCGAAGAACATTTCCTCCCAGGAATCAACCTATCTTTTATGGTTATTGTTATTCATGTGGAAGATTTGGACATAGAGCTGTAGAATTTCACTCGTATGTTTGGAATGAACATAGTTCAGGGAGATATTTTAGAAATAGATATTCCAGAACTCAACTGAATATCAATAGATTTTATCATTTGAGAGATGATGTTGAATGTTACAAATGTAACAATTTTGGACACCTAGCTAAAGATTGCAGACTTGGAATTTCTTCAAAGGAATTATCGCAAATCTGAATGAACAGATATGGGAAAAGAAGATTGAAAATTATGTTATCACTCTCAAGGCTCAAAGAAATATAAATGTTTGGTATGTTGATAGTGGTTTCTCAACGCATATGACTAGAGATAAAAATAAGTTCATATCATTGAAGGAAAATAAGGATGGAACACTATCTTTTGGAAATGATGGGTCTTCAAACGTCATAAGAGAAGGTATGGTCACACTTGGAAGAGAGGATGCATTAGCGAAGTACATGTTGTTGGTTGAAAATATGAATCAAAATTTGCTCATTTTTGGACAAATGTGCGATCGAGGATAGATGATTCTATTCAAATCTAAGAAATTTGAAATCCAGAAAGGAAAAATTGGAAAAACTATGGCTACAACAAGCAAAGCTCCAATTGACATATACTTTTTGGATGAACAACTAGAAAGTGTTATATGAAAGTTGGTTATGGCACAAATGAATGGGACATATAAATTTCAACAATTTGGTTAGGATTAACAAAAAGGAAGTAGTACAAGAAATGCCTAAAATTTCAAAACCTACAAATACGATATGTGAATCTTGTCGGCACGACAAATAGACAAAAGTTGAGTTCAAGACAAAGGAACACCTTATGTCATGTCCATTGGAATTAATACATAGATCTATGTGGTCCTATGAGAACAAAAGGTTAAGATGGTGAATTATACTTTATGCTAATGATAGATAATTACACAAAAATGATAGTTGTTAGTTTCTTAAAGAAAAAATTTGAGGCATTTGAATGTTTCAAAATCTATAAGGAATTGGTTAAAAATGAAATCGATTTGAAGATCAAATGTCTGAGATCAGATAATGGTGGAGAATTCATGTCTAAAGCATTTTAGCGATACTATGACAAAAATGGAATAAAAATGAAATTCTCAACAGCCAGAACACCACAATAGAATAGAGTTGTCGAAAGAAAAAATAGAACCATACAAGAAATGACTAGAACAATTTTAAATGACTCAAAATTAGATGATAAATTTTGGGTTCAAGAAATCAATATAGTCATATTCATTATAAACACAGGTATGCTTAGAAAAAATTGTAACATGACTCCATATGAACTATGGAAGGGAAGACTAGCTAATGTCAAATAATTAAAAATATTTTGAAGTAAATGCTAAATAAAAAGAGAAGACCAAAAATTGGGCAAGTTCGATTCCCGTGTTGATGAAGGTATTTTCATTGGTTATTCACGCAAAATAAAGGCTTATATATGCTACAGTATAAGGCAAAAACAAATATTTGAAAGCATAAATGTTACTTTTGGCTGAGATTGTGTTTTAAAGGATAAAAATCAGGTCAGCTCTGAGGGGCATGAGGTAGAATCTGTGAAGGATGAAGAAGAAGCTCCAGAACAAGACCGATCAAATAAGGAAACAACAGTCAATCAAGAGGAAATAATAAATCATCAACAGGATGTAAAAGAAACTTCTCCAAAAGTTTTAAACGAATGGTGTCAAAAGAATAATCTATCAGATCAAATCATTGGAAACATAAATTAAGGAATTAGAACTAGAAGAATTTCTCAACTTCGTTCATCATAGTAATCCCACCTTGTTCTTTTAGCAACTTTTGAGCCTCACAATTTTGAGGAAGCTAGTCAAGATGAACACTAGGTAGAAGCTATGAATGAAGAACTGAATCAAATTGAGACGAATGACACTTGGGAATTGGTTACACAACCAAAGGATAAAAATGTTATTGGAACTAAATAGGTCTTCAAAAAAAAATTGAATGAGGATGGAAAGGTTATTAGGAATAAGGCAAGATTAGTCTGCAAAGGATATGCACAAGTAGAAGGAATTGATTTTGAAGAAACATTTGATCCCATTTCTAGAATAGAAGCTATCAGGATGTTTCTCACTTATGCATGCTTGATAAAATTCAAGGTGTACCAAATGGATGTTAAGCCAACCTTTCTAAATGGTGAATTGGAAGAAGTTTACATTGAACAACCTGAGGCTTTTCTGCTCTCTAACAAGGAAGACTAACTTTGCAGATTAAATAAGGTGTTATATGGTCTCAAACAAGCTCCCAGAGCTTGGTATGTTTGTCTTGATGGATATCTACATCGACAAGGATTCAAGTAAGGAAGCAACGACAATAATCTCTATGTGAGAGTGGATCAAGATAACCTAACAATTATCGAGGTATATGTGGACAATATAATCTTTAGAAGCAATGATGACAAATTAAGTAAAAAATTTGCCCCAAATATGAAAAGTGACTTTGAAATGTCTCTACTTGGTGAGCTAACATACTTTTTAGGGGTTAAAATATCTCAATAGGATAAAGGAATATTTATATATCAAACCAAGTACATCAAGGAAATTCTCAAGAAATTCAAGATGGAATATTGCAAGCCTCTCCTTACCCCAATGGTAACAAGTTGCAAGTTAAGTTTAGAAGATTCATCTAAGGATGTGGACCAGAGGTTGTATAGATCTATGATTAGCATTATTATATATGTGACAACTTCTCAGCCAGAGGTAATGCAGGAAGTTGGACAAGTACAAATATTCCAAGTAGCACCAAAAGAATATCATATTATTGTCGTCAAAAGAGTTCTTCGATGTCTTAAGGGCACAATAAAATATGGTTTATGGTATCTCAAAGGATATGATCTATTTATCGAAGCTTATACATATGAAAATTGGGCAGGAAGTGTTGATGATTGAACGAGTACTAGTGGAGCAACATTCTATCTAGGTGGTTGCCTTGTTTCATGGTTAAGAAAAAGGAAATCTTCAAGCTCGTTATCCACAGTGGAAGAAGTATATATCGTGACAACATCTTGTTGTACTCAAGTTCCCTGGATGAAGCAAACTTTCCAAGATGTTCAAGTCAAGTTTGATGAGCCTATTCCCATCTTCTACAATAACACCAGTGCCATCAGTGTCTCTGAGAATCCTGTGATTCATTCCAAAACAAAGCACATTCTGATCAAATATCATTTCGTTAGAGAGCAGGTCGCCAAAATGAATATCAAGCTTGAATATGTTGGCACAAAGGAAAATATTGTTGACATTTTTACCAAACCATTACCTCATGAAGCATTTGAGTATCTTCATCAAAATATTTGGATTCTCCCAAGTTATCATTATAATTTTTGTCTTATCTAACTAAGTAGAAAGGTGGGGTGGAGGTGTGTATAGGTCCGTAGGATGAAAAATTGTCAGGGGGGGTTACCCTTTTCCATTGATGACAAAGGGTTGTATAAGGCAGTAGGAATAGGTGTCATGATCACAAGGGGAGTACTTTGTGTTTTCATCAATACGAAAGTGGGAAATTATTGATCAATGTTTGTCATTGATGTCAACCCAAGCAGCACTAGGGGCTACCCCAATATTGCATGGGAAATTTGACTTGACAAATTATCATATTCTGAGTCAAGGATCTTCTAGATGGATTCTAATCATCGATATTTTTTTGTTTATATATGGCACACCACATAGTTCTTCATAATTTGAGAGTTATCCATGTTTAAATTTAGTAACCCCAGTTAGTGGGCTAAAGCCCCATGGGGTTGTGGCATGGAACTCATCATTGGTTGTGGTAATTTAATAGTCTATAATTAATAATGTTTTATTCTCCTAAAATCCCTCCAATGTTCACTTGTTGAGGACCGTCTCAACTCAATACATTTCTATAAATAATGACCCTCATATCCTCCTCTAACTAACACTTTTCAATGAACTATCTTGTGAGAATATCTCTGCAATTTGTCGACCCTCATGAGATTCTAATGTAGGATATGTTGCAAGGAGTTTAAGGTCTTTTTGAGGTCTGGTTAGGGCACAAAAGTATGATTAAGTTTGAAGGTTTGTTTGAAGCAAGTTTAGAGCCTTGGATTCTAGAATTTCACTGCTTCAAATAGGTCATCATGAAATTTTCGCAATAATATTTTTTCTACGAAGATTCAGAAGCTGAAATTAAAACATATTTGAGCCTAAATTTTGATGAACCTCTTAACCTAGTTTCAGATCTTGGTTCACTATATTTTCGAAGATATGATCTAAGGAAGTTAGGGTTTTTGTAGGCTCCTAAATTCCATGTCAAACAAGTGACCTCACAAAAATCATCATAACTTTCTCTCTGAGCATTGGATTCAAATTTTGTAAATAGTGACAGAAATAGGACGAACTGTGTTTTTTTAATTATTGTTTTCAAGGTCGAAGGTCGAAACAGTGACACGTGGCACTTCATACAAGTTTTCTCTACTAAACGAGTCTATAATTAGGTCATCATGGGAGATTGGGCATAACTCTTTCTTGAAGAATCCAATCTTGATTAGACCTATGGGTTGGAAATAGGACTCAGAGGGCTACCATGAGACGAAATTTTGGATCTTGGAGATCCTAAATTACATAGATACAATATATTCAATATCGTGCTCCTAGAAGGCAAGAACAAGTATGCATTCAAGGATCACTGCAGTAAGGACCACATATCAATAATCAAGGGTAAGTCTGATATAATAAGGTATGTATGATTAGTCTTTGCATTTTAATTTTGAGTATCATCTCTAACATATGTTTTTTCACGACAACGTGAGTATATTGTTTTGTATTTTTTTGGTCTTGCTTGTTAATGCATGTGCAGGAAGGATGACACTTTAGAACAACTCGAACACATACTAGAAGGACATATAATGCCAAAGTACCATTAATTGAATAAAGCACAACAGTAACTCAACAACTACAAGTGATATAAGAAGAAATGTTGAGTCAAGTGCCAAGTCTTGTCAAAAATCTAGTGCTATAAAAGTGTCATCATTGTAAATTTGTAAAAGATTCATTATTGTAAAATATTCAAGTTTCCTAGAGTCGAAGGGGAATTATTGGGAGGTATAAGAGTCATTGTTGGGATTATTTCATGGTTGGGTTACAAGTCATAGTGTGATTGGGTGTTTTGTCAAGTACAAGAAAATCATTGTAAATCATATTGTATCATGGATCATTGTCCCTCAGATGGGATTCCACACTCTTGTCTCACTTTTGATCATTATAGGGTGGCGGGGAGGTGTTATGTTGGTGCATGAAGTCACCTACAAGTTGGAGCCTATGAACTCTTCAGGGTGGTAGATTGGTTTAGGATTTTTGGGCATCCATTCAGTTGACTACTAAAGAAGCCAAGGTGTTGGGGCATCCTTCTAGTGGGAGTTAGAGAAGAATTATTTTCTAGAATTCTAGGAAGTTGTAACTTTCATTTTAGTTGGGGCTTCATATTAAAAGAATTTATTAGAAAAGAATTCAGTGTTTTTTGACCCGAAGGGGGTTTTCCACCTAAAATTATTATGCCTATTGTATTTTATTATTTATTGTTGTTACTGGATAAACATTAATAATAATTGAAGATTAACTAATTCTATGAAAATATTTAAAAGTGATAATTTCTAAGGAATATTGATTCACCCCTCCTCTCATTATTTCCAACAATAATTGTTATTGAGACAAGTTGATACTAGATTTGAGTATGATGATATCATCGCTGATCTAGGACACTAAGCCAACTCTTCCTCCCTGTTTGAGCTCCCAGGGTGAGGAATTGTAATGGAGGTCTCCTAGGGTCGAGGGACTCTTGAAAATGGGGCCTTACCCCTATCTGTTACCCATATGGTTGAGGATGTTTCTCCCCTATCCTTATAGGGTCAGAGAATGTTGCTCCCATGTCTATTCTTTGCATAGTATACCCCAGTTGTCATCATACCCACAAGCAAGGCTTGTTGGGAATACCTCTCCTCATTTGGCCAATAAGTTGAGAGTGTACTTAGGGGTGTACAACCCAAGGCGATTATGATGCAGGTGTTCTACCACATCACTAATGAGAGTCATTGTTGGGAAGATTGGTATGGAATAGGATTGGGTTGAGAGTTACTCCCCTTTTGAGATTCTGGGTTGAGGGTAATCTCCCCAATAAGATTCTAGGGTTGAGGATTTTCTCCCCTGTATGACAAGTTATCCTATTTATCGGTATCGGGTTGTAGATGTATAGCTCCGCCATGAGATTCTAGGTCAAGATTTGCTCCTTGATGTGGTTCTAGGTTGAGATGTGCTCCCTAATAATATGCTCTCTAATGATGATCGATGACGATATTTTGGGTAGCATCCTATTGTCAGAGATTCCAGGTAGTAGATTGATGGATAGAGGGTGGTAGCTTGAGCTCCCCTCTAGTAACAAATTCTTCTTCTACTAGATCCGATAATTTTCCACATATAAGTAGGAACAATCAAGAGATAAGAAGGAATAACAAAAGGATAAATTCAAATGTACAATGATGATTTGTGATGATGAGACACTAGAGATGGACATGACATGATTACTACATAAATATATGATCCGTGATGATACGTGATCACACATGAAGATTCCATAATGGCATATTGATCGAAGGACATATATTGGCAAGGTGGAATTCTCCCTAGTTGAGAGAGAGCGTTAATTTTTTCAATTGCAGTCAAATTCCACCTTGGATAGATCCAATGACTAAGATGATGATTTCATTATATTCCTCTTTTAGAGAGGACCAAAATCGACCTAAATATCACCCAATTTGGTCAAGCGGAAGTTGAGTTTTGAATTATTTTATTCATACATGTATTATGGAATGGGTCGGCCCTAACCACATGGGTAACTTCTTAGGTCGGCCTTAACCCCTAGTGGACCCTCATGAAAGCCTATAAATATAAGATACCTCAAGCTCATTTGTAGATATTCAATCAAGATATCGTCTCTTCTCTTATTTTCTTGGTTCGCAAAGGTTCGACAAAAAGAGTTCACGCAAGGGTCTGAAATCACATGCGTGAGGTTGGATCCAACTTAGGGTTTTCTGATCCCTAGAAGTTGGCACAAAATTAGAGATTTTATTCCCTGGATGTTGGCACATAGGCTTATGGGAGTGTCCAAGGAGCCTTGGACGTTGGCACAATGAGTTATGGGAGTGTCTAGGGCTTGAGGGTTAGATCAGACTGTATTAGTCCCCATACACTTACAAAGAGCGGTCCTGAGAGGATCCAAAATTTTATAGATGCTCGTACAATAGACTTATCAGAGTAGTTAGGGCTTGAAGTAGGTTTGGGTATGCTTGACCCTAGACGTCCTCATCCAGTTCACCTAGGAGCGCCCATATCTGTTCTGAACGCACTCATTCAGTTATGCAGAGAGTGTCTAGATCTACTATAGATGCTCGCACAACTCCTCCTCTATACATATGGGACTCATAGATGATATTTCAGTATTTCAAAGATTTTTTTCAATGAAAAAAGTGTTTAGTAGTATCTAGCAATTGATTACAGTCAGTTAAAACACATTTCAACCATCAAAATTAGGGTTTTGTCTTCAAGCATGATTAGATATGTTTCATCAATTACATATTTGTTTTTATGGATCATTGTACTCTCTTTTGTTGAATCATTTGATGACGATCTAAGAAGAATAATATTTGCAACGGTTTTCCCCACAGTGGATTTTTCCTTAGTCTTGGCACAATCTTGGTGTCTCTATGTGTGTGCATGCTTTTCTTCCATTGTTCCTTTATGGACAAGATCATCCAAAGTTATGAAGGTGACACCAAGGTGAAAAGTGCCAAACTTCAAACTCTTAGAATTCAATATGAAACTCTCATAATGCATAATGATGAAATTATTGTAAGTTTCTTTATTAGGGTAGATGAGATCATTAATTCAATGAGAAATCTTGGTGACGAAATAAAATAATCATCACTAGTTGAGAAAATCTTAAGATCTCTAACCCCAAAATTTGATTCAAAAGTCTTTGCCATTGACGAAATACAGGATTTGAAGAACCTTACTATTGAACAGGTTCATGGGATTTTAATTGCCTATGAAATGAGAAAAGGGGGTCCCTCAAATATCAAAGAAGTTGCATTCAAATATTCTTCTAAAGGAAAGGTAAAGGAGGAGCTCAAGGAATCAGGGTATGTATTAGATGAATAAGAGGGAAAATTCATAAAGAAACTCCAAGTAGGCACTGACAGATTTAGAGGTAAGCTCCATTTCAAATGTTTTTCTTGCGCAAGAGTTGGTCACTATGCTGCTAAATGCCCTTATAAAGAAAACCATGAGAAAGGGAAGAATTCAACAAAAGTAAATTACAATGGAAGGTTTGAAAACAAGGGAAGCTTATACACACACAAATATAGTGATGGTCTTTCAAATGGCAAAGAAGGTGAGTCTGATCAAGAATATCAATTACTTATGGCATTTGAAGATAAATGCATTGATGAGTTTGATGATATTTTTATGGATGCCATAGAATAAAAGGACAATCTCATATAATAAATAACTCACCTTACAATTCATTTAGAAGAAGCTAAATTAGCAGAGGAATTTCTAAAGAATCAAATCCTAGAAAAAGAGAGGCACAATGAAATGTTATAACTAGAAGTTGTAAGTCTAACGAAAGAACTTGAGAAAGAAAAAAATATAAACCTTAGATTTTCTAAAGGATCTGATACCTTGGAAGAAATTATCAAAGTACAACACTCTCCTCTTATGAAAATAGGTCTTGGATACAGTGGAGAAACATCAAATACTGTAAACTATTCTAAAACAAGTACAACACACTATCTCAATCCAGTGAAAGGAAGAAATCAACAAAATTCTAGCTCTCAGCAAAGGAATAAGGGATCAAATATTTCTCAGGTGAATCATCCTTATTACAATAAAAAAAATTGATACACAAGAAGGTTCTATACTCCCAGGAACTTTTACTTTAATGGTCAATTCTTCACTTGTCATAATTTTGGTCATAAGGATACTTAGTGTGTTGATTATAAAACCATCATGAATAGAGAAGAAAGAAAACAAAAGAATGAGACTGGGTTAAAGAAATTCTTTTAAAATACCTTATCACCTCTTTAAGATGAATTTGAATGTTCCTTTTGCAATAAATTTGGGCATGGAGAAACTGAATGCAAAAGCAAAATATGATCAACTCTCCAGAATGAACAAAAAGGAACAACATCTAAGGTATGGAAAAATAAAACCATAGAATTTGAGAATTGTGGTTTAGCTTTGTATGCAAGAGATCAAGAAAATTTGTGGTACATTGATAGTGGATGTTCAAAATATATGATAGGTGATAAATATAAGTTTATGTCCTTTTAATGAAATAAAGAAACAAAAGAATGTAATATCTAGAAATAATTCACTTGTTGGTATCAAAGGAAAATGAACTATTTTGTTGAAAGAAAAGGTTAAAGTTGGAAATGCTTTATTTTTTTATGGATTAAAACATAACTTGTTGAGTGTTATTTAGATGTGTGATCAAGGGAATGAGATGGTTTTCAGATCAAAGAATTGTGTGGTATGAAATCTCTATACATGTAAGATCATAATAAAGGGAACGAGAAATCCAGGTATTTTTTATGACTTGGAAGGTAGTTTAGAACATTTTTAATTAAGAAAATCATAAGAAAGTTTCCTCTGCCACAAAAGATTGGGCCATCTAAGCTTTATTCAATTACTTAAGTCAAGAAAAATGGAAGCAATTTGTGACTTTCCTAGCATCTCTTACCATAAAATACCATAAGACAATCATGCCAATTTGGTAAGAAAACCAAGGTGTAATTTAATGCCAAAGAAGGTACATCAATTAAGCCAATCGAACTTATTCATATTGATTTGTGTGGTCCTATGAGAAAGAAGTCTCCTCAGGGGGAACAATACTTCATATTATTCATTGACAATTTTAGTCGTATGTGTTGGATTGGCTTATTAAATCATAAAGATGAAGCATTTGATAAATTCAAAGAGTTCAATGCTATAGTAGAGAATGAGTTAGATTTGAAAATCAAATTTATTAGATATAATAGAGGAGGAGAATTTATATCATATGAGTTTTTTTACTTTTGTGAACAACATGGCATCAAGAGGTATTTCTCTATAGCTAGAACTGCACAACAAAACAGAGTGGAAGAAAGAATGAACAAAACAATCCAACAAATGGCATGTTCCATTTTTTATGAGTCTAGAATACCTCATACCTTACGGGGGGAAGCAGCACATACAATAGTAAATATCCTCAACAAATGTCATATTCAAGTAAATAGTGACAAAACTCCTCATGAACTATGGTTTGGTAAGCCTCCAACTATTAAGCATTTTAGATTCCATGGAAGCAAATGTTACATAAATAATAATTATGATAAACCTTGCAAGTTTGAAGCTAGAAATGATGAAGGAATTCTCCTTGGGTACTCCTCTAAAAGAAAAGGATATAAATGCTACAATAAAAGACTTTAAAAGATTGTTGAATGCATTGTTGTTGTGATTAATGAAGCATCCATAGGTACCAAAAAGGAAGCACCATCAAATGATGAAGATACTTCTACAATAAGCCGAATGGATGTAGGAGAGGGAATCAATGAAGCATTAGAAGAAGGAATTTATAGTGCAGAAGTAGTAAAAATACTCCATCAAGGTATGTTCAAAAAAATCATCCAGAATCTCAAATTCTAGGTGATAAGGAAGCTAGAGTAAAAACTAGAAGAACTCTTGTTGGAACTTCTAGTTATCTAGCCTTAATATCCACAATTGAACCAAAAAATATAAATCAAGCTAAGAAAGATGAATGGTGGGTTAAGGCTATGGATGAAAAACTTTACCAAATAGAAAATAACCATCCATGGGAATTAGTACCAAGACCTCATGATAAAAATGTTATTGGAACAAAATGGGTATTCAAAATCAAACTAAATGAAAATGAGAGGTAATTAGAAACAAAGCAAGACTTGTATGCAAAGGCTATCCACAACAAGAAGGAATAAACTTCGAAGAAACATTTTCACTTGTAGCCAAAATTGAAGCCATAAGAATGTTCCTTGCATTTTAAAACTTTCATATTTTTAAAGTATATCAAATGGATGTTAAATATGAATTTTTTAATGGGTACCTAGAAGAAGAAGTTTATATTGAACAATCTAAAGGGTTCAATCTAGGAAATGATAAAAATCTTTCTTTCAAACTCAAGAAGGCATTATATGGGCTAAAATAAGCTCCTTGTGCATGGTATTATCACCTTGACAAGTATCTTCAACAAAAAGGTTTCACTAAGGGATCTGCAGATAGAAATCTATAGATTAATATGGATGATGGTAAACTTTTGATAGTTATTGCTTATGTAGATGAAATCATATTTGGAAGAAATGAATATTCTATGAGTCAAAGTTTTACCTCAATCATGCAACAAGAACTTGAAATGTCATTACTTGGTGAGCTAATATACTTTCTTGGTCTTCAAGTTTAGCAAGCAAAGAATGTTATCTTTCTCTTGCATGTTAAGTACCTCAAGCAAATTTTAAAGAAATATGGAATGGAATACTACAATCTTGTATGCACATGAATGGTAAGAGGATGTAACCTTAGTTCACATGACAATTCTTCCTCATTAAATCAACTAGAATACATATCTGTGATCGGGAGCTTGCTTTACCTTATAGGTACAAGACCTGACATCATACATGCAGTTGGGATTGTTGGACAATTTAAATCACATCCTAAATAAAATCATCTCCATGCAGTCAATAGAATATTCAAGTACTTACAAGGAACTCAAGATTATGGTCTAAGTTATCCCAAGATACATATTTTTCTCTTCATGCTTACACAGATGAAAATTGGGTTTAACATTGATGATCGAAAGCATATTAGTGGAGGAGCATTCTATTTGGTACCT
Organism: Pinus taeda; assembly: GCA_000404065.3. Taxonomy (NCBI): domain Eukaryota; kingdom Viridiplantae; phylum Streptophyta; class Pinopsida; order Pinales; family Pinaceae; genus Pinus; species Pinus taeda. The sequence goes on along the minus strand of APFE030554336.1, from coordinate 72,054 downwards.
CGCTTAGTATCATGGTTCAACAAAAACAAAATCGCCATTACTTTATCTACTGCTGAGGTAGAATATGTTGTTTCTACCTCTTATTGTACTCAACTTATATGGATGATGAAAACATTACAAGATATTCAAATCACTTTTCCTCAACCTATACCTATTTTGTGTGATAATAGGAGTTCCATAAGTGTTTCTAAAAATCCTATCATGCACTAAAAAGCAAACCATATTCCAATCAAATATCACTTTTTGAGAGAACTTATGCTTGAACAAAAGATCAAACTAGAATATGTTCCCTCAAAGAAGGAAGTTATGGACATATTTACTAAACCACTCCCACGTGATTCCTTTGAATATCTTAGACAAAAACTAAGAGTGGTCTCTGCTTCAACACTTTGTTAATTATTTTGACAAATATTTCATGTTTAGGGGAGCTGAGCTTGAAATTACTATAGTTTACTTTTTGTACGTGGATCCCATGAAGGAGAGTCACATATATAAGCAAGTTTAGTTCTGGAAAATAGTGTATGTTTCTCTATGAAGAAGAAATTATCAGACATACTCAAGGAGATGTTCTGGTATACTTCAATCAGTGGTTCATTGGCCCTCTACTTCTGATATTGATTGGTTACAATCTGTTGTTGCTCAAATGAAACTTCAACGTGATATTGGCTTATGTTGGTTGCTAAATGACATTGTTGCTTTGATGAATTTACTAGTAAATATGATCAATCTCGGCAATGAAAAAATTGCACAGGATCAGGGGGAGCATCATTAGTGCTCATATTCAACAACATCATATCTACGATGGTTATCTCTACAACAAAAGATTTCATTCAGAATTGGTCATGCCTTTTCCCTTAATGTAAAAGGGGGAGAGAAGCTTCGTGTTTGGGAATGATTGGTAACTTGGGAAAGAAGCTTGGTATATCTATAGATGTGGTTTCAGGTATCTATAGATGGTGGTGACAAAACACCAAAGTGGTTTCCATCAAGTACAAAGGGGGGGATTCTTGGCATTATGACTAATGTATTGTCCTTGATGGCAACCTACTTGATAAAGATGTTAACATGATGGTAGAAGAATAAGTATACACACCAGTACAAATGTGACAGAGAGATTGGAAAAAGGAATATCAATTCAGAGATAAAGGAAGGATAAAGGTGATGTTTTAAGAAGTATACGTGGGTCCTATGAAGAAAGGTAGCATAAATATGTGGTTATGGTGAAGCAAAGTCGCGTACAATTTCCACACCATAGTATTCTCAATACCAGGGGTCTTTACCATGTTATGGGTCGATAGTAATGAGCACAATAATGGATATTTGATCCCATCAATGAATGCCATTGGGATACATATGGAATTTCCCTAAGGTTTTGGCTAAGGCAAAAGTTCTAAGTGTGCATGTATTGGGTTATTGATGATTAGTTTGATCTGAAATAAGTGTGCACCAAGCAGTACGATAATGGATCGGATCTATTAGATCTTAAATGAATATATTGAATAATATGCTAATGGCTTGATAGATTTTTGATGATGAGTTTTTGATGTATATATGTTATGGTGTATGTCGAGATTTAGGGTTGACAGGTGTTTTGGTGTGCAGCGAAGGTTTGATTTAGTAATTACAGATATGTATGAAGGTTTGGTTCAAAAAGGTTGTGTACATATGTCAATATTCTTCTAGGTAGTCGCGTATATATTCTATAGTATGGATAGATCTATACACGAGTGTCAAGTATGAAAAACACATACATACACAAAAATACTTCATAAGGGTCATGTACATCTGTTGGGGTTTTGAAATATGAGCTGATGATAATGATTGATTTATTCTATTATGTTTTTTGATGTCTGTCGATGAAGTATTTCATAATAACTTGTGTTTAATAGTGTTGGTTGGGTTAAACTGATGAATAGTAATGATGTTGCTATGTGATGATGTGTATGTGATGGGGTCAGTATGTGTTTCAGTTATTATTTTAGTAGTGCAGTGATTCAAATTCAAATTTATTTTTTTTGAGATTTTACATAGTTCATCCAAAGGGAAAGCGCATATATACATGGGTATGCTTCTAAGCAGTAGTGTATATATTTTGACATGTGTTTAATTAGGGTTTGCAGTGAAAATATTTGGTTTCTGTGATGAACAATATGTAGTTTGGTATTCTTATTTATAAGAAGAGCTTCGGCGTAAATCACATAAAAAAAACCTTTGTCGACGCATTTCGAACCAACTAGTGTGGTTCATCGTCAGGACAAGTTGGTTCGAAACGCGTCGACATTTTATGTGATTTACACCGAAGCTCTTCTTATAACTATGAAAGATCACAGAAGTCTCAATTCTACTACAGTTTGGTATTCTGTTGAATGGGTATAAAGTGATATAAGTTGGCCTGATTGTTTGAATAATTTCTTTCAATAATTGATTTGGTGATATAGCTGGTTCAGTGACTTGATATAGTGTTGATTTCAATATTTCTATCTGATATTTGGAATGGATCTAGTTTGAAATATTCTGAAACATGATCCACAAAGAACAGAGGATAAGGGGGTTGTAGCTCCCTTCCAATAGAATTTGGAGAACGAGAGAAGGTTGTATCCTTCTATAGGTGGGTTCCTACGTACTGGTATGAGTACAATATTGTTACAGATTTCTCTTTATAATAAAAAAGAAGACAAAGATGACAACAACGGTGGTTTTTTTCCCACATTGGGTTTCCTCCTAAAAATAATGGTGTTCATGAGTGTTGATATGTTTCTTATGTATGATGGTTTATTTTGTTCTTATGGAACATTGGTATTGTTTAATTAATGTCTAATGAAGTATTGATACACTACTTCAAGTTAAACAGTTGTTGAATTAATTGAAAATTTAGTTAAAATGGATATATGCTACTTGTCTTGGTTACAATCACATACATACTTAGGTTTACTTCATAACGGTAGCGTACAAAAATATGAATGTAAAAAAAAAGGTTAAGTAGTTTAAAAATATTGATTCACCTCCCCTCTTAGTATTTTTCCTAACAGTATATGGGGTATATGATAGGTGGAGGAGAAATTAAGATAGCTCCTTCCAAGATGGAGTCCATCAAGAAATGGATGGTGCCTACTAATGATTTAGAGGTCAGGAGCGTCATTTGTGTAGCATAGTACTTGAGGAAATTCATAGCCTCATTTTTAGAAGTAAAAGCACTGCTCCACACCATAAAAATAGGTAGCAAGAGTTTCCAGTGGAGAAGGGTCAGCAAAGGGATTTCAAGGAGATATAGAAGAAGATTAGACAAGCATTAATTATTGCATTACCAAATTTACAACAATACTTTGAAGTTGAAACAAATGCAAGTGGGTATGATATCAGAGGAGTCTTGAAGCATAAAGGAAGGCTTTTATGCTACCATTCAAAACTATTTCAAGGGGAAGTTCTTAACTACCCTACCTATGACAAGGAGATCTTTTCCCTAGTGCAAGATATGAATAATTGGAAGCACTATTTGATGGAAAAGGAAACAATAATACACACAGATCACCAACTGCTACAATACCTATAGGCCCATAGTAAGCTACAACAAACAAGGCATTACAAGTGGATGGGGTTTCTAAGGAATTTTCATTTAGTGATTAAGTATGAGAAGGGAAGCACAAAAAGGTCATCTGGAATTATTTCAAGGCCACCCACACCAGAGATCACAACTTTGGGAACTATTATGCACATGGAGAAACTCACCCATGATGCATACAAAGAGGCATATTCAAAGGATGAGGGCTTCAAGGAGGTGTTTCAGTAGCTGCAGAGTCATAGTCATGTGCACAATCGCAACAACACCATAGACTACCATCTCCAGGATGAGTTAATCTATAGGTTGTATAAGCTATCTATTCCTAAAGGTGAGAAATTTTCATTTATTAGAGAGGCTCACACCTCCAAGGCTACAGGGAATTTTGGTGTAGGGAATACCATGGACAACTTACATAGGTATATGTATTCACCCAAGATGCAAGTTGAGGTAGTGCAGTTCATAAGAGGATGCATGATTTGTTCAAACCTATCAACATGAAATAGGTTCTATATCACCCCTTATCTACAGCAACTCATTCCTAGGAAAGCATTTCCATGTACTTTATAGGAGCTTTACCAAAAACTAGGAAGGGACATGAATACCTATTCGTGGTCGCTGACAAGTTCAACAAGATTTGTGTTTTGATGCCTTGTAAGAAGACAATCAATGGGAAAGAAGGAACAAAATTGTTCTTTGGATAGGTTTAGGTGCAGTTTGGGATACCAAGGAGCATCATTTCAAATAGGGACACAAGATTTCTCAATGCATTTTGGACTACATTGTGGGAGAAGACGAACACGAAGTTGAAGAGATCTACAATATTCCATCCATAAATAGATGGGTAGACAGAAGTCGTCAACAGGAATTTTTTTGTAGCTTCTATAGGGATGCAATTAGAAGCATTTAAGGACCTAGGATGAAATTATGGTATATATATAATATTATTACAACAAAGTAGTCCCCACTTCTACAGGAAAGTCTCCATTTGAAACTTGATTTGGATATTTCCTACATTCACCTTTGGACATTACATATGGGGATCAAGCAAGAGTGGGGGAAGATCTTATAGGAGACGTTTTGAGGGCTGAAAAAATAATATAAAATACTAGGCAGATCCATATATAGGTACAAATGACATTGCAGAAGTCACTGGAGAAATATAAGGCCAGGCATGATCAACATAGAACATATAAATTGTTCAAGGTGGGAGATAGAGTGTGGGTATAGTTAAACACGGAGATGCTATAGGGGCATGGTAATAAAATCAAGGCTCTAAGGTATGCTCCCTCTGATATACTAGAAAAGCTGGGGATAATGCCTATGAACTTAGTTTACCACCATATATGTGCATTTACTTAGTTGTGAATCTAGAGAATTTGAAACTCTATGAATCTTCCATGCTAGATCAGGAAGAGGAACATTCCATATCTTCTATGGAGGATTTGGAACCTAATGCTTAGGTAAAGTTCATAGAAGATATATTTTTCAAAAGAGGTAAATAAAAACAAGACAAGGGCGGCATTACCTTTGGCATATTGGTCTGAAAGGATGTCTTCTAGGCAAAGCTAAATGGTACACTATAGAGAAGGCGAAGGAAAAAAACCCTCAACTCATTTAGTAGAATATTTTGGGGAATAAAATCATCCCAAAATGGGGAGGTGTGATTGAGATTTGATCAATATATCTTCTTTCATCCATCATAGTGGAAAATGTGGAGGAATCAACTCTCATGGCCACTTTTACCAGTGGGACATGGTTTGGTAAATTGGGGTGTAAGAGCTTCTAGGAGCATTTTGAGGCATCAAATGATGTTTTTTGGGGGTAAAAATTTGGTGCTTTAGAACAACACCTTTTTTTCCTATTATGCACATATATACATTTCCAACAGCATAAGAATCTCTATAAGTGGAGTCTGTAAGTGAAATTTATACCACTCAAAAGTTGACCTTCCTTTTTTCACAATCATAATTCAAGAGGATGCCACATTAGCCCCCATTATTCATGAAAAATGAGCTAGCTACATGATTATGATGTAGGAGGCTCTAGAAGAGTTTATATTGTAACTCTGATTAAGAATTGAGGTAGTCAAACCTAACCACTGATAGGAAATCGAGCTATGTTATAATCGAGCCACTAGGAGGAAAATGGGTTCCATTCTTTTGAGTCCATTTGTTCCATTATTGAGAAAAAAAAGACAAGAGGGATAGGATGTAGAGCACACAGATAGGA
>APFE030554336.1:34122-44940 GCA_000404065.3 Pinus taeda | reverse complement strand
CTAGATCTAAAAAGTTTTAGCTTCAACGCTCTACCATATTATAAACCATGCAATGTTAGCCTAAAATTCCCCTAGCATGGATTTATTCTTGCTATCATTATTACCCTATTGTTGTTCAATTTGTTCTAAACGAGAGCATTGAAGCAAATTTCAATTAAGGGGGTCGTAACACTAGAAATTCAAGGAAGAAAAACATAGAAATTATACCAAAAGAAAGAGGAGGTGAAGAGCACTAACCTGGTGGTGATAAAATCAATTTTCATTGCTTGATGCTCCTAATATATGAAAACAAGTTTTGACAACAAGAGTGTTTTCTCTAAGTTTGTCCTGTTATGGGTTGCAAATGAGAAATATGGTATAACTTTTCCATTTTCTATTGAGGAATTGGGTTCAAAATGTATTATTTTTAATTGATCATACCTATTTATAACAAATGTTTAATTACTGGGGGGTATTTTTCATGTGTTTTTTAAATTAAATCATGTTAATAATGTTTTTGTGAGACCTTTATGTATAAATTTTGACCAAGTGTACATAGATGTCATCACATTTTTTGTTTCCTTGAGGTATAAAGCCAAAATTGGCATCCACGAATAGGATTCATCATTGTTATCACTGTATTATTAACCTATTTCACATCATTTCATTTGCCTTAGGTCCCAACCCCCTTAGGTTTCAAGATGTTGCAACGAAAACAACACCCCCGCAAAATTTTCACCATGTACATTCAAAATTTTAGGTTCCCCTTTTCTTTTTTAAATTTTTACTCCAATCCTTGACATGGTTTCAAAATAATCACTCTCTACCCTGCTAACTTGATTTCCTTAGGTTTGAAAGGAACCTCACACATTTTCTTATTACACACTCATGTATCCACTTTGAATAGTTTCAACCTACTTGAAAGCTTTAAAAGTTGATGATTGTATTGTAGGAAACATCGGGTATTCTACTTTCATATCATCTAAATGTTTCAAATGTCATTGTAAAAGCACATCAAAGCATCAATGTCATTGTTAATAGAGAAGACAAACAATTTCCCTATGAAATTGTTGAAGGAATCTACTCCAAAGAAGAAAGTAGGAGTAACTAGAAATTGATGGATGATTTCATACTACTTCTGTAGCTTTAATAGTGAATCCAAAATTACATATATGATGGCCCTATCCCTTGAACTTGCATAAGAAGCCATCTTCAAGGGCAATATTCATGCAAATTAGATGAATATGGTTGACGCTTGTGTGATTAAGTCACCGTAACTATTATCGGGTGACATAAATAGGTTTTTTACATTGAGGATACTATCATACCAAAAATACTATTATATATTTTAAAATGCAAGGGCCATAGGGGGCTTCAATATATTCTACATCTAGAAGCATTAATATTTCAAGAGAAACTCAAAATTCTACAAATATTCTTACCAAAAATGTTAATGTTTGGGAGATTGATTTCAAAAGGATGGAAAAGTTATTTAGCATAAGGGATGAACAAAGGTCGAAGATAACACTTTTCGAATAGCAAAACCTGGTTGATAAATCGAGAGAATACTTTGCTAATGAACTTAAGGAAAAAGACAGAGTCATTCTTCTTTACAATAATCTCTAGAGGTAATCTAAGGTAGAATTGGCTTCCATAAAGTGTGGAATGAAGCACATTAAAGCATATCTTAAGGCATTAAAGGAAAACAAAAGTCATAGTCAATGTCTTCATTATATATTCAAGTACTCTCATTCTCCTTAATTGGCTGCAAGAAATGAAAATAGAGCAAGAGAAGTTTTTAATGAAGTACTTTTCAAAAAATCTTCTTGAGGTAGCTATACATTTAGAATCAAGAAGTCTAACTTCTAAACAAGTTGAGTATTTAGATTATGTTGAAGAAAAATTGTCTACAGGCTCGCCATACCACCTATGTTGGTTATGGAAATTATGGGCATCCTCAATAACCAACAAACATAAATAGCAAGGTTATTGAGGATATGGTCAAGGACGTCCCTCTACAGACCATTGCATAGAAAAAATATGTTGAAATATGGCAACAAAAATATTCCAATTTAATTTTTCCTTGAATTAAATTGTAAATTAAAATCAAATCTAGTCTTAATAGCTACTTGGAAATAATTAATTAATTCATTTTGAATTAATTAGTTGGAGAAATTCAAGTTAGAATTCTTTCTGAAGTCATGCAAGAGTTATCCCTTAAATTAAGGAGATATGATTGAGTTATATTTGAGTTGTAATTATTTAACTCAGTTTACTGAGTTAAGTCCAATTAAATTAGTTCCAAACTATTTGAGGAACTAATAGAGAGCTAACAAACAGTTAATGCATGCATGCACTCAATTAGTGCTACTCCAGTTAACTGAAGATTCCCTCATCAGAAACTCATGCATGTATATTCTGAGAAACATCCAGTTGAGATAAAGTCAAGGATAGTGTACTATCAGTTGCATGTGTTTTATTATAAAGAAAACTCATGCATGCAGTCAAGGTATCATTCCTTGAGGATTGTGCAGTTCTGACAGTGTGTGATAGAGTGTTCCACTTGGTAACGTGAGAATCATCCCAAAGGAACGTCGCAAGGGAATAGGAGCTTGGAGGGTAGAGAGGAAGGCTGGATAGAATCCAAGATCTCCTGTGAAGATCTGTGAGGATTGTACTGAGAGCTGGCTAGTTGTAAGAGCTAAGGCTTTGTATAATTCCTATGTATTTCCACCTGTATGATAATACAATAGTGTGGGGTTTTTAGCTAACGCTTTCCCCAAAGTATTTTCATTGTATTGTGTGATTGATTCTTCTTCTTCTCGTTATATTTTTCATCTCGATCTTTAAGCTTCCACAAATTTATAGTAGAAGTAGGTTATAGTATTCTGCTTTGATTTATATTGCATTATCGGGTTAACCTATCATCAGATTTTCTACATGGTATCAGAGCTGGATTTGTAGAAATTTTTCTACATCATACCAGAGTTGGATTTGTAGAAATTTTCTACATGGTATTGGAGCTGTGAACAATATACTAAGAATAGAATTTTAAGTTTGAAGTTCGAGGTTGCAGGTGCAAATCGAATTCATGTCATACTTCAACGTTGGCCAATGGTGTTCTATGGCTTGAGACTTGAGCATGCCTTGGAAGGTAGCTCGAATTACATAGCATGGAAAGATAGAATGGAGGCTATATTAGAAGACAACTGGCTTAAAGGAATTCATTGATCAAGAAATCCCTAAGCCAGCTTCAACTAATGCACAAGAGTTGGCTGAGTGGAAGAAGTGTGTGGTGAAGATGAGACAGATAATCCTTGAGGGAGTTCGAGACCATATTATCTCGAGTCTCCATGGGAAGGATACTCCATTTTCAATGTGGAAGACATTGAAGGACCTCTACCAGAACAATACTGACTAGAGGAATTGGCGCTAAAGGATAAGCTTCGAAGAATCAAGATGGAGAAGGGCGATACTATTTCCACATATCTGAACAAGCTCACCACCTATAGAGATGAGATTGCCAGTGTGGGAATAACTACTACCAATGATGATATGGTGAGCCTCACTCTCCTTAGCCTTCCAAAGAGTTGGAATAACGACTAAGACTCTGTGAATGGAAGGGAGAAACTATTGGATTAGGAATGACTGTGGTCGATCTTATGTAAGAGGAGATCAAGAGGAGCACACGAGATGGTTCTTCATCCAAGAATGATGATGAAGAAAATCTAGCCTTAGCAATTAAGGCAAGGAAAGGGAATGCGAAGGCATCCCATTCCAAATCGAATTCCTCTCATGGAGGGAAGAAGGGTGACATGTCTAAAGTAAGATGCTTTAATTGTCATGAGATGGGACATTATGCGACTAGTTTCCCATTGAAGAAGTCCAAGAAGGGATCTTCGGAACGATCGAAAGGTGAGGCATTAGCCCCTCATCTTGATATGGACTTTACCCTCATCGCTTGCATGGTGTCATCGATGATGGGTTGTGTCTGGTATCTTGACAGTGGTGCCTCATTCCACATGACCGGTGATAAAAAATTATTTAGTGCCTTGGAGGAGAAAGACCTCAAGATGCGCATAGAGATGGGTGGCAATGGAAGGTATAGCGTTTCAAGAGTGGGGATGGTTGCTTTTCAAGGGAGCATGGGGCTCCTGTCACCTTGACAAATGTGATGTATATGCCTGGACTGAAGAAGAATTTGGTATTAGTCATGATGTTGGAGGACAAAGGCTACAATGTTGCCTTCAGTAAAGGAAATGCGTTCCTAAGACATAGCCACGGGTCAAACCAAGAGGATAGGGATTCAGGTGAAGAATCTCTATAAACTAGAGGTAGATGATTGTGCAACATTGAGTACAAAAGCAGAATTGGTGCAAAGCCAAGACATTGGCGAGTTGTGGCACAGGCAGTTGGGCCATTTGCATCATGGGGCATTGAAGATAATGTAGCAAATATCTACAGGACTTCCCAAAGGTAAACTTGAGCAATTTGACACATGAAAAGGTTGTACCTTGGGAAAGTACACCAAGTATTCCTTTCATGATCGCGACAGTCAAGCAGAGGCTATCTTAGAGCGATTTCATATTGATGTGTGTGGACCATTCTCGATGACATCCACAACGAAGTAAAGGTGTTACGAGATTTTCATTAATGACTATTCTCGTAAATGCTAGATTTATTTCATGCAAAAGAAGGACCAAACTTCCACAAAGTTTTGTGAGTTCAAAGCTTTGGTCGAGAAAGAGTTAGGGAAGAAGATCAAAGCCTCTAGAAGTGACAATGGTGGAGAATACGTCTCTCAAGAGTTTAAGGACTTCTGTGCAGTGGAAGGAATTATATGAGAGTTGACGGCACCTCATAACCCACAACAGAATGGGGTGGCCGAAAGGAAGAATAAACTATTGTAGGGATAGCACGGGAAATGTTGCACGACCAAGGCCTACCACTTCACTTGTGGGCTGAGGCATGCAACATAGTGGTCTATTTGCAGAATAGAATCCCGCAACATATACTTGGGATGAAGACACCAGAGGAAGATTTCTACAGTAAGAGACCAGATGTGGGTCACTTCAGGATCTTTTGCTCATCAGTATATTGCCATGTGACAAAGGATGCACAGAAGAAGCTTGATCTGACAACAGAGTGAGGGATATTTGTGGGGTAAACTGATACACCTCACAACTATTAGGTGTAATTTCCTACCAGTCGAAGGAAAGTGGCTCACAAAGATCTCAAATTTGATGAGCAGAAGGCCATGTGAGTTTCCCTTGAGAGGGAGCTCCAACTACAGGTTGTGGTGGAACTGTTGGTTCCTAAGGAGGAGGATCCTTAGACTGATGCGGAGTAGCCACATGTAGAGGTTCCAAGAGTGGAGACATCCACTCATGCAGAGTCTTCTAGAGATGGATGGTAGCGCACAAGAGAAGCTGACAGATTGTTGGAGGATGCAAGAGAGAATGTGGGAGCACCATCTTCTTAGCACAGATAGAGGAGGTAACGTGAGAGGTACACTAGATACATGGCCCTTGGTAAGGAATGTGTTGAGACTAAGCCATATTCCTTTGAGGAAGCAGTGCAGCAGCCGATTTGGGTTGATGATATGGTGGAGGAGTATGACTCCATAGTTCGTAAAAATGTTTGGGATGTGGTTTCGAGACCAGAGAACAAGTCATTTGTGAGTTCGCGTTGGCTTTACAAGGTAAAGCAAGCTGCTAATGGTAGAGTGGAGAAGCATAAGGCAAGAGTTGTTTCCCATGGCTTTTCAAAGGTCGAAAGGATCATGTTGTTGTAGTTTATTTCAATAGAGGAGCAAGATGCTAACATTTTGACAAAGGCATTGTCAAAGTGTAAATTCAAGTTCCATAGAGACAGGATTGGCGTGGTAGATAATCCCTTTCTTTTTGAGAGGGAGCATTGAAATATGGCAACAAGAATATTCCAATTTAATTTGTCCTTGAATTAAATTGTGAATTAAAATTGAATTTAGTCTTAACAACTACTTGGAAATAATTAATTAATTCATCTTGAATTAATTAGTTGGATAAATTAAAGTTAGAAGTCTTTCTGAAGTCATGCAAGAGTTATCCCTTAAATTAAGGAGATAAGATTGAGTTATGTTTGAGTTTTAATTAGTTAACTCAGTTTACTGAGTTAAGTCCAGTTAAATTAGTTCCAAAATGTTTGAGGAACTAATAGAGAGTTAACAGTCAATTGATGCATGCATGCTCTCAACAAGTGCTACTCCAATTAACTGAAGATTCCCTCATCTGAAACCCATGCATGTCTATTCTAAGAAAGACCCAGTTGAGATTAAAGTCAAGGACAATGTACTATTAGTTGCATTGTTTTCTTATAAAGAAAAATCATGCATGCAATCAAGGTATCATTGCTTGAGGATTGCGCAGTTTTGGCAATGTGTGAGAGATTGTTCCACTTGGTAACAGGAGAATCATCCCAAAGGAACAACACGAGGAAAAAGGAGCTTGGAGGGCAGAGAGGAAGGCTGGAGAGAAGCCAATATTTCTTCTGAGCCTCTGTGAGGATTTTACTGAGAGCTGGCTAACTGTGAGAGCTAAGGCTTTGTATAATTCCTATGTATTTCCACCTGTATGATAATACAATAGTGTGGAGTTTTTAGCTGAGGCTTTCCCCAAAGTATTTTCATGTTTATTGTGTGATTGATTCTTCTTCTTCTAGTTATATTATTCAGCTCGATATTTAAGTTTCCGCAAATTGATAGCACCATATTTTCTACAGAATATGGAAAACATGCACCAGTAGCTTACACAACACCTCAACAGCAAGCAATGGTGCCCTAGTATTATCCTACCCATTGGTAAATATGGGGAAATAGTGTTGATGCACTTAGAACTATGTGAGATTTCTTCTAAAGTTGAAATATATTAACTATAAAGTCTTTATAAAAGAGAGAAAGAAATTATTAGGATAGGGTGAAATAGTTCTAAGATTTTATGCTATGGTTATGAGGGAAAAAATTTTGAATCTTCATTCATATTTATTACAAATTGTATCATAACATTAGCTACCTAAAATATAGACCAAGACACTACACAAGTGATTGTACCAATGGAAAACACTATCAGTGTTATTCTAGAATATTTGTGTAGGCACCAATTTACTAAGGCTGAAGTAAATTTGCAAGGGGAATTAGTTAAGCATGAGGGTTCCAATGGTTCTCCATCCCTAATGCTATGGTATGACTTCGATTCTCTATCTCCAGGAGGAAATGGAGAAGAAAGCACCAACAAGGACAAGCAAAGACATCAAAACCAGAGGGAGACAACTAGATATGCTCACAATGAATATGCAATAATGATATGTCTCACTAGAGATATTTCCTTTGAGGGAGACAAGTTGCTACTTTTTGACGATGAACTTTCCTAAAAATTGGAAGAATGAATAGTTAGTCTTTGTCTTAGAGAAGTTTTATAGAAAATGCAGTAGATATAGAACTTAGAGTCAAGTAAGTTGATTGTAATCCTATTAAACATGGAGATGTAGGGGGCCACTTAAATGAAAGAAAAAATACAATTATAAATGAAGGTGACAAGGTGGTAATGTGGATTTCACAAAAGAATATTGCATGATTCAACTACAATAGGTAATGCTAGGAAAATATCCCTACATCATTTTTTAAGGTCTAAAATTTTTAGTGATATAAATACATGAAAAAAACATGAATGGAGTTTGGGTGTTGACTGCAATGAGATGAAAGGATTTGTTGAGGGAAAAAATGATGGTAGGATTAATAATGCAGGAAATTATTCTAAGTCACAAAAGGCAGAAATTTTTGTGGGATCTAAACTTCAAGTTCATGAGTTTCCAAATAACAATATTGTCACAAGGGAGACATAGGAAGTCCAAGAAAATAGTTGGAGGGTCACCGTATGAGGAAGTTTGTATTAAGTAACCAACAAATGAAACTTATGACTCAGTGGAAAAGGAAATCCTAGGATGTTGAGTGCATATCAAGACTAAATGTTGTTGCTTGGAGGAGATGGTAGTTCTACTAAACCGGAAGAAAAATTCACATTGTCAGAAAATGATTTACATGAAGGAATATTAGACTCTAGAGGTTAGTCAAGGTTGACCCAATATTCTGAAGTTTTTATTCAATTCCCCTCAAGAGGTGTCTAGATAGATTATTATAAAGACAATGTTTCAGCCTTTCACAAGCCTTTATTAGAGACCATACTTTTAAAACCTGAGGAGTGTATATTGGTCTCCATTGACTTATGGAAAGAAAGGCTAGTCAATATGCCCTTTCCATTTTCCTTAGTTGACAAGCATTCTAACTAGGGAAAACTATTACCAAATTTGAATATAAAATGAAGCAGTGAGAGTGGAGTCAAGGCTTCAAGAAGAGGATGGTAGGTTCACATCACAAGCACAAAGAGTTGAGTAAGGATGCGTGATTGATGGGCCTCTAAACTAGACATAAATTAAGGCCCATGCCTCTAAATTAAACAATAAATTAAGGCCTATGAACCATCCTTCAACATATTAAACCTCTCTTTTTGCATTAGATAATTTATGTTTAACTTTAATATATTCATTAGGAAGGTTTGTGAATAATGGAATATTTCTGCCTAATATTATTTATTTTTGTTGAATATTATGAGAATATTGAGCAGATTATGAAGAGTTGGAGGAGGAGATAATTTAGGGACTTGTTCCCTACTATTTGAGGATCAATAATAAATAATAACTCAACAAGATATTATGGAATTATAACACAAATTGTGGAACTCCAATGATTGAGAAAATCTAGGAATGTGTTCCACCAATCAAGGGGACTAGATCCACTAATCAAGGGATTTTGGTGGGGAAAGCCTCCTCCATTCATGGGGAATGATTCCTAATCATTTTGTATAAGTACCAAGTCAAATTTGCCTCTAGGGGGATTTTTTTTTTCATTAGTGTTATTATGAAGAGAGCTTGTATTTTTGCAGCTCCATTGTATTTTCTTGCAGGGATATAATTCTATTGATGAAAATAATGAAGATCGGTGTCATGTTCAGCTTCTAAATATTGTTCTCCTCCATAGATCTCTGAGTTTCCTTGGACTTGGCCATCCCAGGAACCTCAGAGCTCTTTTGTATCAATTTCCTTCCCTCTTTTCGTTGCTTATTCACATGCATCTCTTGCTTTTATTTCTTTCTATTTCTGAATTTAGAATTAATGTTTTCTTGTTTTAGGATTGAGTTAAATGGTTGATGTAAGTTCTTTTGTAGGATCACAAGCATTATTTCATCCTTGGAAAAGATTTGTAAGTTCATAATAATCATTGAGTTGCTTGGATTAGTCTTCTTATTCCCAAATCTAGATTGTTAGATCTCTCGAATTTATATTTACTTTAATTATTGTAATAATTAGATCATTTTATTATTTTTAGACTAAGAGATGAGTGTTAGTATAAATGTGTATCAGATCTTGAGAATAGGGATTTAATGGTTGAGTGATAAAAATAGATATTGAGTTGTCAATGCAGTTAGGATAGGATTTGATTCATAAAAGAGGAAAGAATATAAGGACAGAGAGATTACCGAGAATAGAGTGAGTAAGCGAGAGTGTTGGGTTGTGTTATATTCTTTCCACGACTAGCCCACGTAGTGAACCGGGGGGTTAGAGGGGGGTCAGAGCCCCTCCTTCGTTGTGTCAATTGTGTAGCAGGGGGTTCACAAGGGGGGCGATAGCGCCCCTTTTTTAGGGGGTTTGAGGGGGGGCGGGTAGCCCCCCTCTACGAGGTCCAGGTTAGTGCCCCGGGAAATTTTTTTTTGGACCCTATATTAGGTTGGGCAGACCTACCTATGGTTTTCGGTCCATGGTATTGGATGCTTCAACATGTATAAATATGTATTGTAACATTGCAAGGAAAATAACGAAAAATCAAGCTGGTAGTCTTGGTTTTGGGATCCAGGGGAAAATCTCTATGTATATGTGTTTTTATGTGTTATGCTCTCGCATTGTTTATTTTCTGTGTTTTAGAATTCATATGCAGGTAATTTCTGTATGGAGTTAAAACCTACATCTAGTATCAGAGCTGTTTTGGCTTCAAGAGGATGCCTTTTTTGCTGAGGGGTTTCGCTCAGGTTTGTGGTAGGCCCTGTTCAGTGGGAGATCTGTGAGATCGATTCTAGTGGTAAAAGAAGATGGTGAGAAGTGGAGAGATAGAGATCGAGAAATTTAATAGTCAAAGTTTTGAGTTATGGAAACTAAAGATGGAGGATCTGTTGGTAGATAAAGATCAGTGGATCACAAATTTACTCTTTTAGATCGGTAAAATACTCTATTGATCCCAAAGACATGAAAAGTGTCTATGTTATTCCTTGCTTCTATGAATCCTCATATGTTGGTGAGACAGCGCGCTCTATTAACCAAAGGATTAATGAACACTCAGCCGACATAAAACATAGGAGAACCTGGTCTTCCGTCCTAGCTGAACATGCGGAGAGGACAAAGCACCATGTATGTATTGAGGAAGCCCATGGTATCGCCAAGATGCCGCATTTACATCACTAGAAATTTAGGGAATCCATAGAAAGAAGATCGAGAAACCTCAATAGGGATGACAGCTAGAAAATTAGTAGTTGTTGGATCCCTGCCCTCTCCTCCTACCCGCCTCCCCGTTTTTCCTTTTATATTGGTTTTTGTTTTCTTTCTAGATAGGCAGATTAATTGGTTTAGGTCATGTGAGTTGATTCTTTCAAGAAACTAATTTGCATAATAACTAATTAACTATTTATTTTTATATTTATTTCGGTAAATGATTTAAGGTTTTGTTTTCATAATATACATTTATTTAGTTCTCCATAT
>APFE030554336.1:0-34102 GCA_000404065.3 Pinus taeda | reverse complement strand
GGGATGATAGCAAGGCTAGAATCATTGGTCGTGAAAAAGTAAAGTTGAAGTTGCAAGGTGGAAGGCTTAGAACACTTCCAAGTGTTCTGCATATTCCTGCATTAGCTAGAAATATGATCTTTATAAGCAAGTTGAATGATGCAAGTGTAAAAATAGTGTTCGAGAAGGATACTTGCAATATGGTTTGAGGAGCACTAGTATTGATGTGGGGAGTTTGGACTGGAACTCTGTACAAGCTGCAAGGTAACACTGTTATTGATGGGTGCAACAATTCTATGGTTCCTGATAGTGGAGCAGAAAATCTAGTGGTCTCTGGAGAGAATACCATGCTGTGGCATCAAAGGCTTGAACATATTGGAGAGAAGGGCCTTTGAATACTTCATGGTAAAGGTATGGTAGAAGGTATGAGTAATAGTTCTCTGGATTTTGATTTCTATGAAAATTGTGTATATGGGAAACAGAATCAGGTGAGTTTCCCCTCTGGGGGTAAGAGGGCGAAACAGATATTAGAGCTTATGCACAGTGATGTGTTTGGACCTATGAAGGTTCCATCACTGGGTAAATATATGTACTATGTATCATTTATAGATGACTTCTCAAGGAATACATGGATATATTTCCTTAAGAAGAAATCTAAAGTCTTTGATAGGTTTAAACAATTCAAGTCTCTGGTGGAAAACCAGACAGAGAAGAAGATAAAGGTGCCGAGGACAGATAATAGTGGAGAGTTTTGTAGTAAGGAATTTGAAGAATTCTGTAAGAAGTGTGGTATAGCACGACAGAAGACTAATCCATATACACCTTGCAAAATGGAGTTGCAGAAATAATGAACAAGATGTTGATGGAAAGGGCAAGAGGCATGCTCAATGGTGTTAGGTTAGGATAGGAATTCTGGGAAAAGGCAATGGAGACATCATGTTACTTGGTCAATAGATCACCTTCATCAACATTGGAGGATAAGAATCCACAAGAGGTATGGACTAGTAAGAAACCCTCTCTTTCACATCTAAGGGTATTTAGATGTGATGCATATGTACATGTTCCAAAAGAGAGAGAAACGAACCAAGTTGGATAGTGAATCTAAAAAGTGCATCTTTATTGGGTATAAGGATGGTTTAAAGGGTTATAAGCTTTGAAACCCAACAAAAAGGAAGGTTGTGTACAGCCGAGATGTGGTGTTCAGAGAGGTGAAAGATGTTATTAAACATGAAGTCCAACCAAAGGAACCTGAGAAGATAGATTTTGAGCTAAAGGATGAAGAATTAGACTCTACAGCAGAGGAGGAATTGTTATACAATAATTTGTCACTGTCTTCATTTCAGTCCTTCTACTATGTCATGTGTCAAATTACCATGTTCATACCTTCCCACTGATACAAGAAGATTAAGGAAATGCTATCTATTGTTACAAATGACCTTTATCCTTTAAGTTTCTTCCTCGTCGCTAGTAACCCCTTAATATATGCGTTGTTCCCATGTCCATAACAGTTTCATCGCGACTCTGTTGTAGGTGTACATCTGTTTCCCGTGACAGTCAGATTTCTAGACTCGACACGAGGTTATAGGTTGTGTCTTGTGACGATGAGTCTCTATGCATTGCCTCCTACGATGTAGTCGTGAGTTTTCAGTTTATGTCCCACGACGATCCAGATTGGGCAAATTCATTTCAACAGTCGGCCTTCTGGATGTCTCCAGGCCTGTTTGTTGGCATAGTTTGTGTCGCCTTTCCTCCTCTGGTATGGCAGTTCCATCATTTGTGCTACCTTCCTTGAGGATGAGATCTTTCTTCCACCTTTCATGGAGACTCCTTCTCCTATTAAAGCACTCACCTTTGATATGATCAGCTAGTTAGCAATCCCTTTGGTTGAGCAGTGTTGTTAGTGCTTTTGAGTTTGATAGATAGCTGGTGTGGGTGTGACAAGTGTGAGATTGTTGATAGCTTATGGAAGGCTGTGGAGTGCCTTTAACTTTGTGTTAAATCTTATGAGTGAGAGAGAGACATTGTATGTTGGGAGATTCATCCTTGGAGAGTAAATGCTTGAGAAACATACTGGTTGGATCCTCTAAGAAGGCTTGTGACGTCAAGAATCGGTTGTAAGCTTGCTCTCATTTCATTATTAATAAAATAAATGATGTTTTCCTATGTCTTGTACGTAATTTACTTGATAGCTCATGACTTCTTGACTTTGTGAGTAAATAGATCATTTTTGTTTTCCAGTTACGTGCTTTGTTGTATTTTCTTTGCATTGTTTTAGATCACTCATTGAGGAGAAGGAAACAGAAGCTGGAGTAGCACAACAG
The DNA here is from genome assembly GCA_000404065.3 of Pinus taeda. Taxonomy (NCBI): domain Eukaryota; kingdom Viridiplantae; phylum Streptophyta; class Pinopsida; order Pinales; family Pinaceae; genus Pinus; species Pinus taeda. Next base: position 31,802 of record APFE030554336.1, on the reverse strand, counting down.
AACTTCATCGACCATCGGTTGAGGTAGGCCTCCAATAATGACTATTTAAGGAAATCAATTGTTGATCTGTCTTTGTTGTGACTAGACCCACTCTAGGGCTGTAGGGGTTGCCTCTATCTGCAAAGGGAACACTTTCCTACATCATAAGTTGGAAATTCCACTGGGGAGTCTGTCCTATGTTTTTCTCTTGTTTTCTTTTTATTGATTTTGAGTCAATGTCTTTTGGATATTAGGATTGAACCATTAGTCTTCTGGGTTACCTGGGTCAATCTGGGAAATCCCTTTATTGCCTGTAACGATAGACTGGTCTTTGTTGGGAGTTTTTCTTTGCCTTTCATTGTTTGTTAATATCATCGATGAAAAATTTTAAACAGTCACGTCGATGTCGCGTTGTCTCTGTTTTGTAAGTCTATGTGTCACTGAATCCTGTCACACAGTCACGATGACTCCTAAAATCAGCCCGTCGCGTGAAAGACGTGTACTTCCTCGACGACGTCACTCTGTTGCTATGGCTAGTGGCTAATCGGCACTAGTTGCCTGTGTTACACCCACGACGACTCCTATAGAATTGTTTTTTTCAATTCTTCCTCTTGAATTCATCAGTCTGGTTCATCCCTTTGTCATCCTCCTCTTGTCTATTCACTTGTTTCAATTTCTTTTAGCTAAGGTGCTCACTTTTTGGTAAATCTTTAATTTTTGGCCTTGTAACTTGGTTTTCCAAATTTTGAACTACTTGGCTTGGTTACTTGTCTTTTCAAGATTCATCCGCAACCCTCTTGTCAATGTGCTTGAAGTCTTTCTATCACTTGTTTCTTGCTGATTGATGTTTAGTGTTATTTGTTGAAACAATTTCCATGTTGATTCGATTGTTTCACTACCAAACATAGATTACAATTGTTTGGGTCAATCAGTTGCAGGCTTGCTTGTTTCTTTCTTTGGGATTCAATGCTATCAAAATCAAAGGATTGCATTCATTAGTATACGAATGTGAAAGTGTATTTTGCTTTGCAAGTTTTTCATGTTTGAAGAATTAGGAAGTGAATTTTAAATCTCTCTACCCTTCTGTAAGTAGGAGTTCATCGAAATGAAAGATGCTTTATTCATTCTAGTTGCATCCTAGGTTTTGATATACATACAATAAGGCATGGAAACTGAAACATAATTCAAGATCATATCTAAAATGAACTAAATAAACCTAACAATGCAATGGAAAATAACGCACATTATTTAGAGGTCTAGGCTAGAGACGTGCTCCTGCATCATTAAACCTAGTCTCTATTGTTTTCACTTAAGGTTGGGTGGTTCCTCCTTCTGTGATCTAATAGCTGCTAGCACGGACTTGCGCTCCTAGTACCGTCGAGTATATGTTGGGAGACCCCACTAGGTTATCATCCTATATCCTTAGGAAGTTGTTTTTGTCGCTTGCAAACCGTAACACACCAAACACAACATTTGGCAAGATTGACTACCGTACGGAAAGTCCTTGGTTTTCATATGATTGCCAAGGTGTATATGCAGTTTTACGGGTTGTTTGGTAAACAGTTTGCCTAGGTCTCCAGAGTAGTCACTTTCATTCCTTTTCGAACTCCCTTCTGAGCACTTGTCCTTTCAAGCTCATTAAATATTCGAAGGTGACTAGAGTCATCTTTTCGTCCTTAACTCGACTCTTTGAAGATGAAAAGGTCAAGTTCTATTCCTATGTCTTAAAATTTATTTGGCCACGTTCACATTTACCCTGTTAGATCTTGTTTAAGTTTTAGTTTGTGTAGGTTTCTTTCCTTTTCATTAGTTTTCTTAGGGTTTTGAATTAAATCATCCTAGCAGAATCATCGATCTTGTCCCCCATTCCAAGTGACCAAGGATCTCCGTCTTTTGTCGCTCCCGAGGTACCGGTTGTTAGCGATACTCTTCCTGTTATTCCAAGTATCCAACCGCTTAACTCTCACACTCCGGAGGACGAGTCTTATGACATTCATTAGAACCCCATTTGGGAGCCTTCCAAAGAAGACTTTCCCGTTACTCCTCCTAGTGTTTCGGTCCCAATGTCTTCCTTTGATATGGATGATGACCCCCATCTCCAGTGAAGAATCCTTTGTGGCAAGAGGTGAAATACCTACGCCTATAGAAATTTTGCCCTTCCGTGTCACTTCCCTTGGTGTCTCATTACCTTTATGCTATAATTCTTTGGCAGATATAATCAGTTCTAGATCTCCCCTTTCGAGTTCCATATGGTCTTGTACTGTCACTCCGACTTTGGAGCCTTTTATACCTCAGGTTCACAATGTGACTATCACATATGTTCTGACTATTCCAGCCATTTGTGTGGCTTCTTCAACACCTGTTGTCAGTGCCATCACTGCTTCTTCAATGGTGACTACTATTGATGGGCCTTCTGCTAGTCCTACCAATAGTGGCCCAATGGCAGGAGTTGTTAATCCTACACTTAGTGCCCCACCTTCTTCTAGTTCCATTCTAGCAGCGGGGGCATATGATCAATATATGTGAGCTCTTTAGAATCTGGATCCACAAAATCCATTTCATTATTATGATTCTCGTGAACCTCATATTTATTACCTCGGACCTATGCCAGCTCAACCTGTGGTTGAGGTCACGGTTCCATTGTCTATTTCTTGGGGTACCACCACTTTTCACGGTGGCCAAGTGCCACCTTCTAACCTTCAAGGACCACCCTATCAAGGTTAGCCATCTTATGGGTAGCCCCCTCATGGACAACAGTATTATATACAACCTCATCCAGGCCAACCTAGCAGCCCGCAAGGATAACCCTTCCAGGGACAACCTTCAGCCTTTGGTGGTCCATCGTTTACCTACTTCGGGCAACCTTCTGGTAATCAGGACAACATTACATACAACAAAGCCAACCTAGCATCCAACAAGGCTACCCTTCTGGGCAAGTTGGTCATCCTCACATTCAGCAAGGCCATCTCACTATCCATCCTAGTCAACCATCTGGGCAGATTGGTCAGCCTCAAATCTAACCAGGCCAACCAACTTTCCAATTTTCTCAGCCATCTAGCTAGTCAAGACAACCCTCGGTTGTGCAAGGTCAACCCAATACCCAGCAAGCTCAATCTTCTGGGAAAATGGGTCAACCTCAATCTCAACTAGGTCAACCTTCAAACCAGGTAGCTCAACTTCAGTTCCCCCAAGGATATCCATCCGACACTACTCAACCAGGTGCTCAAATGCTCATTACTTCTCAAGCTTCACCTGGTTTTCAGCCCCATATTGGGCTCCAAATCTAATCTGGTCTTCAAGCTCAAGTTGGCCCCCAAGCCCAACCTATTTATCAAGTGCAACATGGCTTCTAGGCCTAGTTTGGAGCCCAACCGCCTTACAATTTTCAGTCGCCCCAAGGGAAAATTCAACTTGCCCCATACCAAAATTATCAACGACCACAGGTTAACCCGTATCAGAATTTTCAACAACCACATGCTGCTCCTGTGGGTCAAGTTGGTAATCAATGGAATGTAGGGGGTCAAATGCAGGGTCAACCATCTAGTTACAACTATAACCCCTATGGACAAAATTATTACGGGCCAAATCTGTCTAGACAAAAGCAATGGGGGCAATAGGGAACTGGATGGAACTCTGGTGTTGTTTCTTATCCGCAGCCTCAGATGTCCTTTAACCCTCAATTACCATTTTTGGTGACGTTGGAATTATCGGATATGTCCAAACTGACTAATGATCCTATTCTTCATAATCCATATTGGCCACCGGTTCCAACTAAGATTCCCAGTGATTGTCCTAGATTCGATGGTAAAGCTAGAGAAGACCCCCAAGCTCATGTCATGACCTATCACCTATGGTGTTCGTCAAATTTGTGGCTTGATGATTCAATCCGATTCTGCCTATTTCAACAAACTCTCACCGGCTCTGCTGCCAAATGGTATATTGAGTTGGCTTGTGGGGCTTTTCAGGGCTTCAATTTGCTGGCTATGGCATTTTTAACTCATTTTCAGTTGCCGATTCAATATGCACACACCTCCTAACATATTTAAAACGGAACATGAGTATGCATATCTCTGATCATATCCATGAATGGAGATGTCGTCACCATTTAATTAAGTTCTGGATCCCCGACCAATTTCTGACTGACTGGTTTACGACCTTGTTCGTTGGTCTGATAGCCCAAGACATTGCTATGGGGGCATGTGTAACTGAAGATCAAGCCATTGCACGTGCTCAGTACCTTGACTTGGTTTACTCTCAGTCTGGTACATTATATGATATTTTTCTGGATGCTCTGCGACCCGAAACTTCCAAAGCTCTGTCAACACCATCTGTTGACAGTGTCATAGGTTCTGTTAATCATCCTCTTGAAAATCTTCCCCCAACCCTGCAAAGCAAAAATGTAATGCTCCGAATGAAAATCCTTCCTAGGCTTCATCTAATTCTGGTAAGACCTCTGAGGTTAACGTCGTTCAATCCACCTCGATGGACAAAACCTCGAAAGGTAAAAAGAAGGGAAAAGGAAAGAATAAATCTAATCAACCTAAGCAAGATCCCCCTAAGCCTCCAGCCAAGGAAGGTGCCAAGTGCAAACCTAAGTATCCTTGTCTTATTTGCGATGAGGATCACTATAATAAAGACTGCCCGAGGCACTCTGAGGTTATTCAGTTCTTAAAGGTGCCCCTAGGACTCTTGCAGTGCTCAAAGAGCCTTTTCCCTCCTAGCAAACTCAAATGGTCATTGATCCTTCTCAATCCTCAATGGTCGTTGATCCTTCTCAAGTTTTTATGGCTGGGATGATCCTTGTCCATATCAATACACAGTTAAAAGAGTATCCTTTACCCGTCGGGAAGGAAACGGAGGTCCCCTCTAGAGTTCCTCCGCCCAGTTCAGGTCTGCGCCACATCGAGTGATCTAGTATTGAGGTGGTCATCTACCCTCCTCCTAAAGGAGTACTCCGGAAGTCTTCTTACAACCCTAATGCTAGTGCTACTTAGCATTATAGCATCATTGAGGATTTAGCCCAAGCTCCTTCGGCTATGTCCACATTGGAAGTCCTCTAGAGTTGTCCCTCCTAGAGGAAGTCGTTGCTATCGACTATCGGTGGCATTGACTTGGCTGACTCGGAATTGATCACTTTTGATCTGGAAAATCATGTACCGAGACTACCTCACCAAATAGCCTTTCTTATTCAAGTCATCATCAATTCCAAGGCTATCCATGGTACTGTTATTGATGAAGGTGCTTCTACATGCATCATGTTTGTTGCTTGTTGGAAGGCTATCGGTTCTCCAACCTTGAGCCACTCTCCCAATACCTTGGAAGCCTTCGATGGGAGAGATTCTCGTCCTTACGGTATACTCCCACGTCTACCTATTACTCTGGAAAGGAAGACAGTTGAAGTAGAGGTTGAAGTTGTTGATGCCAATTTGACTTACAACCTCCTCTTAGGACCAAGCTAGAACTATGCCATGCGAGTCGTGGCTTCATCTCTATTTCATGTTCTTTGCTTCTCTCATCAAGGGAAGATTGTCATAGTAGAGCAACAATTCTTCTTCGCCTCTTCTTCCTTCGATGGCAACGTGCCTTTCGTGGAGCATACCTCTATTCCGTATGAGAGTGTGCGTGCTGGACTTTTTAAAGATTCTACCCTTATGGGTGTTTTTTCACTCCCACCTCCAAACCTCGCTCCCATCAATATGATTTCGGTTCGTTCTAATTCATGGATTCTTCCCCCCAATGATTAAATTGAATCTTGGGGTGATGTTATGCCATTGAGTCCTGCCGAGCTCAACTATGTTGAACTCGTTTCTGCATCGGCTTCATTTTTTGAATCTACTGCTTCAAGTAGGGCTCTCGACTCGTACGTCCAATCCCCTTGGCTTGGAGATGGTGCTTCATAGAACCCCCTACAGGAAATTTTTCCTTTTGATGAAGCGATTATTGAGACTATGTCTTTTGAGGAACCCCCTTGGTCTGACCATCATCATCGTTCCTCATTTCTCCCTGCCCATGGGGCTACACTTGCTTGTCTTGAGCGGTTTGCTTCCAGTATTCCTTCTCAACCCCTTCAGACACCTATACAAATCCATCAAGTTTTCTCTGAAGGCAACATGGGGAACATCACGAAAACTCAACCCATCAACATCTCTGTTCATCGAAGGGTTGTCGATCATGTTCATGTCAAAGTCACTTGTACTCCCAAGGAAATTCAACTTTATACTGACCTCTTTCGAGAATTTTGTGATGTTTTTTCTTGGTCATATGAAGAGATGCCTGGCATCGATCCCAACATCGTGGTGCATGAAATACCTACTTATCTAAGTACTAAACCTGTCTGGTAGTGTCTACGCCCCGTGCACCCCTGAAAGGCTACAACTATCAAAGAAGAAGTTGAAAGGCTTCTTAAAACCAGTTTTATTTACCCTATCCCGCTTACAGATTGGGTTTCTAATATTGTCCCTGTGACCAAGAAACAAGGAACTATTAGGGTATGTGCTGATTATCATGACATTAACCGTGCTTGTCCTAAAGATAATTTCCCCACACCTTTCATTGACCAACTCATTGATGAGTGTGTCGGGAGAAAAATTTATTCGTTTATGGACGATTTCTCTGGTTACAACCAAATCAATATATCGCTCGCAGATCAACACAAAATAGTCTTCATCTGTGCATGGGGTACTTTCACTTATACGAAACTACCTTTCGGTCTAAAAAATGACGACACTACCTTCCAGTGTGCAATGTCTTATACGTTCCACAATATCCAGCACATTGTACAGCCTTACCTGGGTGACCTTCCGGCTCATTCAGCGAAGCACTCCGACCATCCAGAACACCTTCGTGAAATCTTTCTTCGCTATCGACACTATCGTATCCACCTTAATTCGCACAAATGTGTCTTCTGCGTTGAATTTGGCAGACTTATTGGGTTTGTCATCTCTAAAGAGGGCATCTGCTTGGATCCTCTTAAGGTTGAAGCCATCTTGAATCTTCCTCCCCCTAATTCTTTATAGCAGCTATAGAGTTTGCAGGGTAAAGTAAATTTTTTACGATGTTTCATTCCAAACTATGCTGAAGTAGCTAAAGGCTATATGCGGCTATTAAAACGGGATATTCCTTTTGTCTGGGATACCATTGCGCAAGATTCATTCAAGCAGCTCAAAATTCTCCTTGTTTCTACTCCATTGTTACGTCCACCAAATTATCACTGTGACTATACTCTTAATTTAGTCACCGCCAATACCACTACTGGCATGGTTTTGGTCCAAGACGACGATGATGATACTGAGAACATTGTCTACCACCTCAGCCGCAATTTTCTAGATATTGAAACTTGATATGCCTATGTCGAGAAGTTGGCTCTAGTAGTCGTTCATGCCATCCAACGTTTCCACCACTATAGATTTTTGTGTACTATGACGGTGATTTCTGATTGCAACCCGATGACATACATTTTGTCATGTCAGTTACTGGGGGGGGAAATACTCAAGATGGATTGTTATCCTTCAGGAGTTTGACTTGGAGTTCACGACAACCAAGTCTAAGAAATCCCTTGTCTTTGCTGAGTTGCTCTGCTATCTACCATCTACAACTACGCCCTCTCAATCTGAGGACCATATTCCAAATGAGTCTCTCTTTTTGATTAGCACCCTTGATCCATGGTATGGGGATATTATTGTGTATCTTCAGACGTCTTCCTTTCATTCTGATTTATCTAAGGATGCTCGGTGATGTCTTCACCACCATTCTCAACCCTACTGCATTATTGGGGACACCCTATACTGGGTTGGCACTGACTTTGTTCTCCAACATTGTTTGACATTCAAGTAGGCCGAGCGAGTTTTGAACAACTGCCACTCTGGCACTTATGGCGTTCATATGTCCAGATATGCTACTGCTCAAAAGATCCTCCGTGCTGGTTATTTGTGGCCATCTATTTTTAAGGATTGCATTCTTGTCGTTTGCTCTTGTCACACGTGCCAGATCTACCAATGGAAGATGCATGTGCCCCCTACTCCTTTGCACCCTATCATCACCATCGACCCTTTTGCCAAATGTGGCATTGATTATATGACCTGTAAACCTCGCTCAGCCAAGGGCCATGGGTATATCATCATTGCCATTGATTATTTCACGAAATGGGCCGAGGCGATGCCTACACTATCCAATGACGGCAAGACAGCGATGCAATTTTTATTTAATCATGTCATCTCACATTTTAGAGTCCCTCAGGCTATCGTCACTGATCACGGTTCCCATTTCCGTAATCATATGATGACTAAGTTAACAACCTAGCTAGGCTTGTGGCATGATAATTCAACATCGTATTATCGTCAGGCCAATGGCCAAGTAGAAGCTGTCAACAGAGTGTTGGTCATGATGCTTCAATGTACCATTGGAATGAAAAAGTTCAACTGGCATCTGATGTTGTTTCCCACCTTATGGGCCTACCGAACCTCTACAAAAGATGCCACTGGATTCACTCCATTCCAATTAATTTACGACATGGAGGCCACTCTTCCAATTGAGTGTGAAATTTCTTCGCTTAAATTAATCATTGAATTGCTCCCAAACATTACTTTGGTAGAAGAACGTCTTCTTTACCTAGAACGGTTAGACGAGACCTATCGACTAGCCTCTCTAGTTATTGAAGCACAGAAGAAGAGAGTGAAAACTCACTTCAACCAAACTATTCATCCCCATTCTTTTGTTGAAGGAGATCTAGTCCTGCTCTATGATCAAGAAAATGATAAGCTGGGGCAGGTAAATTCGAGCCCATGTGTCATGGGCCCTATATTTTGAAACATGTTTTGCAAAAAGGGGCTTATGAGCTGATTGATTATGAATGGAATCCTCTAGATAAGCCTCGAAACGGGCTTTATCTGAAAAAATATTATGCATGAATCTCGTGCATCTAATTTGTACATACATTTGTTTTCAACATGTGTGTTGTCAGTGTGTGTTTGCTTGTATGGGTTGGTGTGTAGGCGTAACCGCCGCTTGTTGTGTCTTTTTACTTCTTTTGCAAATGTTTGCTACAACTTACGTTGGTTTCGCTGATGGTGCTTGCCGTGGTACCCAGAATCTTTCCTCTACGGCATGGGTGATCTACGATGCTCACGATGAGTTAGTAGATCTTCAGGTTATTTGTCTAGGTTGCACCACAAACAATGTCAATGAATACAATGTTGTTATTAAATTGCTGACTGAGGCAATTAACCTTGATATTTGTGCATTGGTTGTGAATTTGGATTCTTAACTTGTGGTCCACCAACTCAATGGGCGTTATTTCGTCAGAGATCATCGTATTTTAAGGTTGTATCTACATGTTAAATTATTGGAAAGAAGTTTGATTTGATTACATATCAACATATTCCAACAAGATTAAACATGTTAATTGATGCATTAGCAAATCATGTATTAGACAAACATTTACACAATATGTAAATTAAACATTGTATAGAAGCATTTAGACACAATAATCAACCATAAGATAGCATATATATATATATATATATGTCGTGTGGCACACCGAGGTGCTAAAAAATAAGTGTATATGTTAAAAAATAGAGTCTGTGTACATCCGAGACACGTCTCTCAAAAAATCAGTAGCAAATAAAGCCTAGGCGTCTACTGTGGGGGGTTATGCTCCCTATAGCAAACCACTGCTCATGTGACTCGTCTCAAGAGCCTATGTACCCTAGGTATCACCCCTAGTGTATGTATCTGATACTCTATGGGGACCTCTTTGATCCCCCTGTAATCTGATATCCCCTCTGTTAGGCCCACAAGATTATGAGCCACTATCTCCACTGAACTACCAGTTGAAGGAACCAAAGCCAGCTCCCTAATGATTTGTGGTTCTCTCCGTGCCTCCCAAGCTAGTCCCACAGGCGTCTCCGGTCCTACATCTACAGTAACATAAGATAAATTATTAAGACATATGCATGAAAAATTTAAAAAACATCATAAAAGACAATCCAAAAAATAGTGTGATCAAGTGTTTACCTCCATCATCCCACTTCTCGCTAGTAGGCAGCATCATGTCGGGGTCCCCATGAAAATCCATACCTGCGTATGGCCAATCCTCGATAAAAATAACTTGGCAATTTAGCCACTCTTAGAATAGTCCCCCACGACACTGGTCGACCACCACCCCCTCGCGGCATGACATATGCCCAGTGAGTGATCCGGGTCTCCCGTGGTCTCGGATCATCTAAGTCCATATCCTGTAGCTAAAGTGACGATACTCACTCTAGCATGAGCAGAATGAGAATAGACCCGTAACTAAACTGCTTCACTCTCCGCAACGACATTTGGTGAGCTACCTCTTCATGTTGATGGTCACTGCCTCAGCCCAGTTATACATAGTTGGGTTAAGGCACTCAAGAGCCAACCGAAGGTGTGTCTTTGTCACCTCATACTCAGCCTAGGAGCCTGCTATTCTCATCACCATAAATATAACCGAATGAAGGATCAGTTCCTCCACTGAAGGAATTGCCAATTTCCCACTAGTGCATGATTTTCGTGCCCCTAGGCGCACCCGAGCTATCAGCATGTCTAGTGACTCCCCGCCAAATCGTTGGCCCTCTAAAATTGGCATCTCACCATGATGAGACAGTCCATTCAAGAAATAGATGTCAGTAGCATCAAACTGAATGTCTTTCCCCCGGATGACAAACTTTCCATCTGTTGGGTTCTAAGCATGAACGAACAGCTCTAACAAGTTAGGTTGGGCCCGAAGGTGTGGGGTGAGGAAGAATTTTAGTAATCCGCATGCGAGCAAAGCCCTTCAGCACCCAACATCATTGAAAGCTTGTTTTTCATGATCATCGTGAGTTCTTTCTTTCCATACAAATGCCATGTTTCCCTGCGTCGAAGGAGAAATGAATTAGAACTCTGTTCATAAGCTTAAATCCATGAATTATAAAAAAAATCAACTTTACGGCACCATCGCAGCTATTTTTAAAACAACGGTGACAGCTTGAAGAGAATATTTCATTTTTCCCGAGATCTTCGTGAGAGTACATCTGTATCTCGCAACAATCATGGAAGTGGTACATGTTATCATGCTCGATCATCGCTAACCCGAGCGGCTTTTGTACGACGACTGAGAGGTGGACTCAGATTTAAAAATCTGGCCAAAACCATCTATCCAATGACAAATTGCATAAAAAACCACTAAAAATACAATGCAATGAAGAATGTACATACTTGGAGAAGGTTTGAAGCGAAACTGTGGATTGGTGATGCCGAAATCAACCTCGGAAGTTTGCTCAGGTTGGCGCTCCAAAACACCAAAGGTAAAAATGCAAAGTGAAAATGGTAAAAATAGAATTACCACACCCTTTTTTATAGTGTTTTTGGAAAAATTTTAAAAATTACACTTTAGGGTGTGGGTTTTTTCATTTATGTTCGATTTTTAATTAGGGTTTTGGGGTTTTTTTGACATTATTTCCACATATATAATCAAATTTTGTCAAATAGATCTTATGGTGCGATGTTTTGAGGAGGAATAACGATGGATGGCTTGTACTACGAGTTCATATACACTTGATCCAAAGTCCTCTTTAAGCTCTTTTTCGACTTAAAAGATGAAAATATTGTCGAGTTATCCCTCTTTGACTCGTTAAACGAAATAAGAGGCGGTCTACTTTGAGCTATTTTCCGACCATGTAAACACGAAACGATTGCCAGACTTTTGTCGTTTCAAGTTCGATATTGGTTACAAAACGACGTGTCTTTGATCACTTTTCTACTCTTTCAGATCAAGGCAACTAATTATGAAAAGTACTCCTTGATGGTAATGGTCAAGCGGTTCTCTCGAGTATTATTTTATACTTTTTCGGACACGAGGGACACAAATCTACAAAAAAGGACCCCCTGGAGTTTTCTTTTCTATGTCTTTTTCAAACTCTCTAAACATGAAAAAGACTTCGAGTTTCACCTATGTTAGACTCATTAAACCTTGATGACATTGGACTCATCACCATGACGAGAATCGAGCTTCTCTTCCCTGGGGCTCATTAAAACTATTACTAGGTTGGATTCGACCGAAGGTCGAACTTATATTACAAGCATATGCTATCCCCTTCAAGCTTGTTTTCAAAATAATTGTGGTACTCACCATTAATGGTGGGGGAAAATTTGGAAATCATCATTGGCTATCTATGGTATCCAATCACTCTTGAAAATCAACACTTTTGCTTCTTGTCAGGTTGGGATATCCATACATCGTCATTTGGCCTTCCACGGGTCTGGGTTGTCATTTTGCCTCATTCCATCTGATCCATGTTGCTTCCATCAAGCCTCTGATCGCTTGGTGTCAAAGTGCTAACACATTCCGAAGTTGTGTCGCTGATATTTTCAAGAGGATAATCTTTCTGCAGTTTACACCCTTACCTCCTCCTGTGATCTTCTATTTCACCATCTACTACTTGTTCCTTATCTCATGTCGTTGATGGGGGAACATCATGGCCCTCCTACAACGAATCATCTCCTGTCAACACCAACTCATTATCCAAGAGATTGATCTAGAGATCCCTTTCAATACCTTGGAGCTTGCATGCCTCAATGACAAGTTCTTCACGCTTGACGACAGACTTTCCTCATTGGTCTTCGATTGGGTGACTCCATGAGTGTTCGACTTCAGCTCATTTTTCACACTTTTTGGACTGTACTAGGTAGTACCTTGAGGACCATTCGCATTATTGGTGGTTTCTCTCACACTTGTTAACGATTTACATCATTGACTGGTAATCAAACGAATTTCGATCATGTTTGACTTCAACACATCTATTCACATGATAGAATTTGTACTATGATCAGTTGGGTTTCAAGACCTCGAGCTAAGATTACAGATGTTCAGGTTGTGTGAGTTGGTTCATCATTACATATATGACTCTTTAATGGATGGCTGAGACCATGTCCGAGTCTTCATGGATGGCTGCGACCATACCTTTGTCATTATTATGGTCTTATCAACTAGATTGTTGTGTCCATACCACACACCAAGTTCTATATGTCCTATGGATGGTTGTGCCCATGCCTAGACTATATGTATTTCACTATCGTAGATATCAGTTGTACTTGCGCCTACAAGATCTTCGAGGTGGTTCCAATTTAGACAGTTTCGTAAAGCATTTCACCCCTCCCACTCTCTCAGGCTTCACACTTTAAGGAGCATCTGTTACACAATAATTTGTCACTGTCTTCATTTCAGTCATTCAGCTATGTCATGTGTCAAATTAACATGTTCATCTTCCCACTAATACAAGAAGATTAAGCAAATGCTCTTTGTTGCTGCAAATGACCCTTATCCCTTAAGTTTTTGCCTCGTTGCTAGCAACCCCTTAATATACGCGATGTTCCCATGTCCATAGGTTTCATCACAAATCCGTCGCAAGTGTACATCTATTTCCTGTGACGGTTTAATTTCTAGACCCTACACAAGGTTATCAGTTGTGTCTTGTGATGATGAGTTTGTGTGCATTACCTCCGATGATGTAGTCGCGAGTTTTCAGTTTATGTCTCGCGATGATCCATATTGGGCGAATTCATTTCAACAGTCGGTCTTCTGGATGTCTCCAGATCTGGTTATTGGCATAGTTTGTGTTGCCTTTCCTCCTCTAGTATGGTATTTTCGTAATTTTTGCTACCTTCCTTGAGGATGAGATCTCTCTTCCACCTTTCATGGAGACTCCTTCTCCTATTAAAGCACTCACCTTTGATATGATCAGCTAGTTAGCAATCCCTTTGGTTGAGCAGTGTTGTTAGTGCTTTTGAGTTTGATAGATAGATGGTGTGGGTGTGACAAGTGTGAGATTGTTGATAGCTTGTGGAAGGTTGTGGAGTGCCCTTAAATTTGTGTTAAAGCTTATGAGTGAGAGAGATACATTGTATGTTGGGAGATTCATCCTTGAAGAGTAAATGCTTGAGAAACATACTGGCCAGATCCTCTAAGAAGGCTTATGACATCAAGACTCGGTTGTAAGCTTGCTCTCATTTCATTATTAATACAATCAATGATGTTTTCCTATGTCTTGTATGTAATTTACTTGATAGCTCATGACTTCTTGACTTTGTGAGTAAATAGATCATTTTTGTTTTCCGGTTATGTGATTTCTTGTATTTTATTTGCATTGTTTTAGATCACTCATTGAGGAGAAGGAAACATAATTTGGAGTAGCACAATGGAACTTTATCGACCAGTGATTGAGGTAGGCCTCCAACAATGACTATTTAAGGAAATCAATTGTTGATCTGTCTTTGTTGTGACTAGACCCACTCTAGGGCTAGAGGGGTTGCTTTTGTCTGCAGAGGGAACACTTTCCTGCATCACAGGAATTAGAAGATGAAGAGCCACAAACTCCGAGTGTAAGAAGATCAATTCGAGAAAGAAGGCAGCCAGAAAGGTATAGTCCATCTGCTTAAGGTTCAATTTTTTTTTTTTTTATCTATTATTGATGATGATCGCAAAAATATGAAGGAAACAGTAGATTCACAAGATGGAAAACTCTAAAAAGAGACCATGGTTGATGAAATGGCATCTTTACATAAAAATGAGGCTTGGGATCTCGTGGAGTTACCGGTTGGAAGGAAACCCATTGGCAGCAAATGGGTGTTCAAGAAGAAGACAAATGTAGAAGGAAAGGTGGAGAAATACAAAGCTCCGTTGGTAGCAAAAGGTTATTCTCAGGTGCCGGGAATTGATTTTGGTGATATTTTTTCTCTTGTTGCCAAGGTAACTTCTATTAGATTACTTTTATATGTTGTTGTTGCTTTTGATTTTGAGGTAGAACAGATGGATGTGAAGACAACATTTCTTCACGAGGATCTGGAAGTGGAGATTTACATGAAGCAACCTGAAGGCTTTGTGGTGAAGGGTAAGAAAGAACTGGTATGCAAGTTAAAGAAGTCTTTGTATGGGTTAAAATAGTCACCAAGGATGTGGTATCAGAAATTTGATACATTTATATGGGTACTTGGCTTCATCAGAAGCAAAGCAGATCACTGTGTGTATTTTAAATTAATTGGTGACTGTGGTATTTATCTGGTCTTGTATGTCGATGATATGTTGCTAGTTCGAAATGACAAAGGAATTATCTAGGATTTGAAGGCCCATTTGTCCTCCAAATTCGACATGAAATATATTGGTGCAGAAAACTATATTTTGGGCATGGAAATTAAAAGAGATCGGACAAAGAGGAAGCTCTGGTTAAACAAGAGGAAGTATGCCGAGACAATATTACCGAGGTTTAATATGTAGGATGGTAAACCAGTGAAGGTTCCTATTCCTGTAGGTGTAAAGTTAGTTGTTGAACAGTGTCCCAAGATAGAAGAAGAGGAAGAGGACATGTCCTGTGTTCCATATGCAAGTACATTCGGTAGCCTAATGTATGTGATGGTTTGTACTAGACCAGATATTACACATGTAGTGGGAGTACTCAGCAGGTTTATGTCAAAACCAGGAAAGGAGAAATGGACAACAGTGAAGTGGGTTTTCAGGTATTTGCGTGGCACTAGTGATTATAGTTTGTGCTACCAGGGAAGACTAATATTGTACAGAGTGTTGGATATTTGTGGCTTTGTTGAGGCAGACTGGGCTGGAGATCTGCATTGGGGAAGATCTACAAGTGGGTATCTTTTTAACCTATTTGGAGGTGTAGTCAATTGGATGAGTAAGAAACAATCTATAGTGGCAATATCAACTACAAAGGCATAATACATGGCAATTGTTATCACCTAGATTTACCTCAGGCTGAAGGGAGGCAACTTCCAGGGTAACCACAAACCAAGCTTAGCCTTGTAGCTAGCCCTATAGGGCCAGGAGAAGGATCTCTCCTTTAGAATTTCGGTTGAGATGACTGGATCAGGTAAGGATTTTAGGCTAGGTATAGTAGCATGATAATTTTGATTTGGTTTTGTTGATGTTTTGCTAGATCAGGAGGATTTGGGCAGTTTAGGTCTAGGGAATTAGGTCAAAATTGCAGTGTGTTCTATGGGGCAAGGTAGGCATAGCTTATATCATTCTTAAGATTGATGAAATGAAGTGTTTGATTGGTGAGAAGCTAAGGAGGGCATGTGGATATCATGGATCCTTCTTAAACAGTAGAAAAACATAAAATATTGACTGTTTTCCTAAGGCAGAGCATTAAATACAATGGATTCTACCTGTCTTACTTGAAAACATTCAGCAAGAAGCATTGAGATGATTGAGAGCATACATAAAACAAGTAAAAAATGATCACATAAGGAAAAACTATGCTAGAACTCCATTCCAAAGGCATCCCATAAAAATAGCTGCAATTCCTATTAATGGCCTGCCAAAACTGCTCACAAGAGAAATACAATCAAGTGTTGAGCATCCAGCTAAGTCCAACCTCTGCAAATGACCAAGAAGATACATGATATAGACATACAAATCACTCATCCTAACCATCAGGAGTGTAAACCATGAGAAGAGGAGCTATTTCAACCATTTCTAATCAAGGAACTGGAATCTAGGCAATCAAACCACTTCCCTCTAAAAGAGGGGAAATTGATTCATTACCCTCAAAACCACTTTTAATTTAATGAATCTACCATCTACAAGTATTTGACCATCATATTCACAAGCCATTACATTAACTACATTAGTAAATCATCCACCATGAGAGATAAATCATGAAAATAGTCGAAAATTGGCAAAATAGGCATCCTGAGCCAAATTGCTTTATGCACAACGCCATTGGTCCTACGCACAACACCACTTTCAAGTTGCTTTTGGAGGCCTTTCCCTCATCCAAATTGAGCCCAGGATAGCTCATTCGAAAGGTATTCAAGTCTAACTTCTATCACACCTAGAATGTTTGCATTTGGAGTTCATTTGACCCCTCAAAAGTGGATTCTCCCAAGGTTTCTTCTATGTGTCAAAAAATTGGCAGAAAGGTCAATTTTTGAGTGTTTTTGGTCCTTCTGGTGGACTAATCCTACTCCAAAAATTCTGAAAAGTTCTAGGGTGCATGTCCTTGATGCCCTGAATCCAAAAATGAAAGCTATTTGTCCATTGGGTACCCCTAGAAAAATCACAATGCCTGTGGCACTATGCTTCTAGGGAGATTTTCTGTGTATTGAATTTCCAAAATTTAAAAATGACAAAATTTCCTCAAAAAATGGCCAAAATTGGTATGAGGCACCACCATCAACTACTTTGATTAGCCAAGGAGGCTCCAGTCAACATATTTAATCTATTCTCCTCCTTTTTTCCTTCTAAAGCCCTCCTTAACCTAGCCTTCAACTTTCTGATCCTCATGTTACAAATTTTATTGCAAGCCATGTAATGCTATGCTATGTGTCTAAGCATTTTCTTGTCCCTGTTGGCCTTCTCAACGAGCCCTTCGAGATGTAGGTTGACTCTTTCAAGCCAAGTCTCCCTATCCTTTTCAATTTCTTGCTCGATAGAAGTCAAAGTGACATGAGCCTCTTTTTCACATTGCCTCCTTAATTTTAGTAATTCTAGTTCCATGAGGACTTGTTTGTAACTCAATTGTTTGTTCTCCTATTCCAAGTATGTGATGACAAACTTGGCTCTCTCTAGGTTATCCATCAAGGCTTGCAGTTGAGCTTCCTTCTCCTAAATGATGATATCTTTGATGGTTTCCCTCTCGTGAGCCTCTAAATCAATAACCTCAGTGTCATGCTGCTCAGGCTCATCATGTTTTTCCAACTCAAAATCCCTTTCTTGCTCATCGTTCAAGTCATCCTCTTGTACCTTTTCCTTCCCTTTGTTTAGTTGCTCAACCTGTACCTGTTTTTTCAATGTAGAAGGAAAATCCCCTTCCAAACCCTATGGAGAAAACATTTTCCTATGGACTGATGAAGAAGGCAAGGTCCCTTCCACATCTTGTGGAGCAAACACTTGCCTACCATCTGCAAACTTTCCTTGTACCTCTTTGATATCTCAAGTATACTGGCACCTTAGCAATTTTTGTCTCCTTGGTTTCTTCTCCTGTTTCGACACAACTAGAAGGCCCACTTGTTTGTTGAACCATGGATGGAGGAATTTGGGGTTCGTTAAACATGTCATGAGTAATGAAAGTCTCTCAAGGGATATTGAGAAGACTGAGAAGGTGAAAAACAATAATCTTGATCAAGGAGTAACGATATATGTTGTTCATATGCTGAGGTTATGGATTCTTCTACACAATGTAAGCCATATTATCAATGTTTCTAAAGAAAAAGTAGGGGAGGTTCAACATGTTCACCCTTGCAAAGTGCATGAGGAGCCTGAACCTGGAAAATCTACCCTCACAAGTGAAATACTTGATGATAATCCTCATCAAGGGGACATACCTGCTCTCCAAAAATTGGAAAGGGAAAAGCCTCTTCACCTGACTTTTGTACTAAGGCTTAATGTAAGGCTCATAATAATGCTCATCAATGTCCTGAGCCTTATATCATTTTTCACCAACATCAGGGATCCTAGTGGCCTCTAAGATAATAGATGGTGACACTGTGAAAGTCACCCCAGAAAGAGTCACTTCCTTGTTCTGTAGGTGGGCTAAACAATGTGTAGCCAATTTATAATGAAACTGGACTTTCTCCACTAGTTCACATAACTCACAACAACCAAGGTGTCTAAAAAATGACACTGCTAATGGAGAGTTCTATAGTTCTCCTAGGTTAGTTGGCTTCTCTCTTGTGATTTTACCTCCCTTATGAGGCTTTTTATGTTGCCTGCTCCTCTCAACTGAACTATCACTTACTGTATTCTCCTCATCATAGTCATAGACACCTCTATCCATGTTTAACTAGCTTCTTAATTGCACAAATTTTAGACAATGTAAATGGGACTTAATGGGATATTCTAAGGTTTGTAGGAATGAGTTTGAGTGAATTTAGGTAGTTATGGAAAAACCATGAGAGTGAGGGGAGGGTTTAGGGAATGAGGGACAGATGGTGGAATGTAGATAAGGGGGAAAGAGGAAGATGGGTAAGGAGTATTAGTTATGAAGCATTGGCAATGGGAAAAACAAAATGATTAGGGTTTATAGTGAAAAACTAGGGTTTGATATAGGGTGTGAAAAAATTGTCTAAAAATTGAAATGTGCAAGCCAATCCTTGAGTGAAGTGACAATACTTACTTGTAAAAAGGAGAATTTGGAGGCAATTAGGTGAAAATTTGATGTTTGGATAATTTTGGTTGTTTTCTTCCCTACGCACAGTGCACTTGCCTAGAAGCACAGTGCCTATTCCTATGTGCAGTGCCCTTGTATTTTTGCACTGGATAAAATTTCCCTACGCGCATCGCCTCCTTCCCTACACATAACGTTTTTTGCAAACCACTTTTGGAGGCCTTCCTAGTGTCCAAATTGGGCGCAGGATAGCTCGTTGGAAATTTTGTTGAGTCTACTTTCCATAACATCTTGAATTTTTCGATTTGGAGTTCATTTGCCATGCTAAAAGTTCAATCTCCCAAGACTGGTCAAAATGTGCAGAATGAGGCTGCCAAAATGCAGAGTGATTTTGCAGTCAACTTTAGGAGGTCTTCCTCAACTCCAAATTGAGCTCATGATAGATCTTTCAAAATATTTCTGGTTGACTCATCAAGAAAGTCATTTGTACATTTCATCTAGGAGAAAATTTGATTTAACCAAGGTTGCTCTAGAAGGCAACAACTCTCTCGTGGCAAATGATTGTTTGGACACTTCTCCGAAACCATGAGACTTGTGTAAAAAATGAAGGAGGCTTTCCTTCTTTGGTTGATGGTGGACAAAAACCTCTCTCCTTTTTTTCAAATTCATCTTTTCATGCTAAAAAACATAATTTGAATAAAACCTATCCCAATGTGTGGAACAGGGGATTTGTAGAAATCAAGGGAATGAGGGGCTTCTAAATTCTTGAGCAAATTTTGGAAAGTAGGGAGGGATGTTAGGAAGTAAGGGAAGGTGGAATTTCAAGGATTGAGTGAGGGGAAGGGGTCCAAAAGGGAAAAACACAGGCCTAACCTAGAAAAAGTCAAATTGTAGAAATAGGCTAGGGTTTGTGGAAAATGATGAGCTTGAGGGATATCAATGATGGGAAGGGTTTTAAGAAGGTATATTAAGGATAGGGGAAGGTGTGTGAGCATCAGGATACAACTTCTATTGATGGTTTGACCATCCAAGAAAATTTACCTTCAAAACCCTAGGAGAGGGAAATGAGCCTTACCTAAGCACCAATGAAGCACAAACAAGGTGTAAAATGACCCATTGGAACTTGAAATAATGATGACAACTCTCTGAATGATGGTACACTAATCCAAATGGTGACATGGACCAATACTTGGAAAACTTTGGAAGGAGTGATAATAATCCTAGACCTAATACCTAGTGACCAAATTTTACTTGAAGACTCACTGAAATGACAAAATTTGACTTTGACACCCTAAGAACACTTTGTAAGAGCATGTTTGATCACTGAAAAGAGGCTTCAAAGACTGACACTAACATTGGCTCCATTGGGGATGGTAGCTCCTTGGAGGTGCTAAGAACACCATAGACCAAGTAGCCTTAACCATTGGGCATGGGCTAAAAAAAACTCAATCTGAAATACATGACTGAATACTGATGACTGAAAGACACAAACTGACTCGATACTAAAACACAATTGACAAACTAGAAAGGATGCTCAAAATGGAGCTTATTCAATAAAACCTACTATAATTGTTTCCATTCATCACCTGATCAAGTGAAATGAAACAACCAATGCAACCAAATAAGCATTATGGCTGCTATTTGAATACTCTGCAAGTACTTGTTTATGAGCAAGAAGAAAGAACTATTGAAATGCAACTCCCATGAAAACTTGTAAACATATCCAAATTTTCCCAAATTGAATAATATGGATTCTCTATCAGACTCCAAAAATACTGCATGAGGATCTTGAAATTCATGTGCACTAGGACTTAGCTCATCCAATGGATTACTTTGCTTCTCCCCATAACATGAATGCAAACTTTCATCTAAGCTTTGGGACAAGACTCCTACTGAAAATGACAAAGAAACTGGCTGCTAGATCAAGTTTGTATGAATACTTTTTTCAAGCTCACAGTTAGCTAATGGAGAATGACTTTGACTGCAGACATCATCCAACACATCAGCTATTGGATCGTGAAAAACTTGAAAATATTGTTGCAACCCATTTTCTATTGGTTCCAATGGGATTGCATGATTTTCGACAGGCTACTCATTTGAAGATATACTAGCAAAATTCCCTTCAAAAACTGAAATGGTTCAAAACATAATGGTACAGAATCATCTTGCATCATTCAATCATATGTTCCAGCTTCCAAGTCTTCATCTGTAGCGAGACATTCAATGGCATTCAAAGGCTGCAAGTCTAGATATCGGAAATCTTGAATAAGGATTTCATTGCCCACTATATGGTCCAAATCAAAACTTATCGACAGTTGATTTCTGGTTGCACGAAAGTCATCTCTGATGAATTGAAATAAAATAAAACAAAAGGAAAATATCCTTCACTTATTTCAAATTTTCTGCACTTTCCTCCTCACTTCCGTAGCAGATATGCAACAGCTGATCACTGTATTCGAGTTGCTAAAAGTGAATTTCCTCCTTCCACAAACTAGTTGTTGATTTGTTTGCAAGATTAGTTTATGTTTGGAGAGCATAATTAGCATCATACTGATCAAACTTAGGCAAATCATCAGTATAAAACACATCATCAAGCATACATGTCAGATTAACAAATCTCTCTTCTCCAAGATGATCTATAAAACAATCATTATCAAATCTATGACAACAGGGATAAGAAAGAAAATGTTCTAGATCAGCCCCTTGTTTTTCTTCAATCAGTGAGCCACGGTCTTGAACATCATACTCATTCCTTATGGTGATCTTTTGCATCATCTCTTCCACTGCACTTACCAAAATGTCAAGCTTTACCTCTAAAGATGTCGATTCCTCTGGATCTATGTTCTTCATCTCTTCTTCATTCAACTTTGCCCTTCTGCTTTGCAGATTAGCCTCTACATCTATTACACTGTTTTACATCTCTTCAAGTGTTGCAAGGTCCCTTTTTCTCAACTAAAACTCCATTTCCAGATCAAAGGCTTATGGGTAGTGTAAGAGAGCAGATCTAGGAGGAGGCCTTTTATTAGTAGGCATTGAAAAATAGACTTGGTTAAACTTGGCAGAAAATTGTTGTACTGTCTCCCTTGGTAGTCTTTTCAGCTGGTTATACTCTTCTAAAATCAAGAAAGGGTTTTGTTTGACCACCCACTTGTCGAGGAAAACTTTGACAAACTGCTGGAAATCTGAGATGCTCGAATTAGGCAGGGTTTTAAACCAACTCTTGACTTTGCCTTGCAAAGAAAGAGCAAAAAGCCTAATACTGATATCCTCTTCATCAACTTCAAAAAGGTTAAGAAAAGACTCAAAATTCAATGCGTCTCTCATCAATGATGTTGTCACATTCACCATCAAATCTTGGTAGATATAGGTAATGATTTTTAGGGAAAGCATGGGATATAGGAGGTAAAATCAGAGGCTTGTATCTATCTGGAGTTTTACAAGGTATAGGAGTATATACAAAATCTGTAGAATCAATCTTGGTCTTCTTAGGCTCATCAATTTGAAGATGATCATCATAAGGTTCAGAAGAAGGGTCTTTATCAATATCAAAGGCATGTGAATATTTTGTATTCACAATCTTCAAAGGGAAAGAATCAAATGTAGGTCTAGGATCTTTTCTCAAATACAATATACTTCTTAAAGCCTTCTTGACATTCTCAGGAAAAGAGAAGAAATAATTTATAACAAAGAACATAATGTCTTGGATGAAATTCCAACTTGAATACCTGATCTTTTCATATTGTCCTTTCATATTTTTGCTCGTCGGGTTCATCCTCCAGTGGAGTCCTTAGATCTGATCTTGAAACTGATTTGGAGTCGCCAGGTGAATTATTTCAACCTTCCGGTGTCTTATCATTGTCTACCATCAACACTGAGAGCTAAACTTGATACATTTTGCTGAGGCACATAAAACTACGTTCCCCAATATGGTCACCACTATGTTATCACCTAGATTTACCTCAAGCTGAAGGAAGGCAACTTCCAGGGTAACCACAAACCAAGCTTAGCCTTGTAGCTAGCCCTACAAGGCTGGGAGAGGGCTCCGCCCTTTATAATCTTTGTCGATATGACTGGATCAGGTAAGGCTTTTAGGCTATGTATAGTAACATGGGAGTTTTGATTGGGTTTTGTTGATGTTTGCTAGATCAGGAAGAGTTGGGCAGTTTAGGTCTGGGGAATTAGGTCAGAATTGTAGTGTGTTCTATGGGGCAAGGTAGGCATAGGTTATAACATTCCTAAGCTTGATGAAATGAAGTGTTTGACTAGTGAGAACCTAAGGAGGGCATGTGGAGATCATGGATCCTTCTTAAACAGTAGGAAAAGCATGAAATATTGAGTGTTTTCCCAAGGCAGAGAATTAAATACAATGGATTCTACCTATCCTACTTGAAAACGTTCAACAAGAAGCATTAAAATGATTGAGAGCATACATAAAACAAGTAAGGAAATGATAACATAAGGAAAAACTAAGCTAGAACTCCATACCACAAGGATCCCATAGAAATAGTTGCAATTCCTATTAATGGCTTGCCAAAACGGCTTACAAGAGAAATACAATCAAGTGTTGAGAATTCAGTTGAGTCCAACCTCTGAAAATTACCAAGAAAATACATGATATAGACATCAAAATCACTCATCCTAACCATCAGGGGTCAGAACCATCAGAAGAGGAGTTGTTTCAACTATTTTTAATCAAGGAACTATAATCTAGGCAATCAAACCACTTGCCTCTGAAAGAGGGGAAACTAATTCGTTACCCATGACATTAATTACATCATTAAATCATCCACCATGAGAGAGAAATCATGAAAATAGTCGAAAATTGGTAAAATAGGCATCCTGAGCCAAATTGCCCTACGTGTAGCGCCACTGGTCCTAAGTGCAGTGCCACTTACAGGCCACTTTTGGAGGCCTTCCCATCATCCAAATTAAGCCCATGATAGCTCATTGGAGAGTCTTCAAGTATACCTTTCCGAACACCTAGAAATTTTGCATTTGGAGCTCATTTGACGCCTCAAAAGTTGATTCTCCCAAGGCTACTTTTGTGTGTCCAAAAACTGGCAGAAAGGTCAATTTTTTAGTGTTTTCAGACCTTTTGGTGGACTAATACTGCTCCAAAAATTATGAAAATTCCTAGGGTGCATGTCGCTAATGCCCTGGATCCAAAAATGCAAGCCATTTGTTCATTGGGTTCCTCTAGACAAAGCGTTTATGGGAATATTTTCTGTGTATTGAATTCCAAAATTCAAAAATGACAAAACTTCCTCAAAAACTGTCAAAAATTGATATCATGCACCACCATCAACTACTTTGATTAACCAAGGAGGCTTCAACAACAATATTTAATCTATACTCCTTCTTTTTGCCCTCTAAATCCCTCCTTAACCTAGCCTTCAAATTTTTGATCCTCATGTTACAAATTTTATTGCGAGCCATGTAATGGTATCCCATGTGTCTAGGTATTTTCTTGTCCCTGTTGGCCTTCTCAAAGAGCCCTTCAAGATGTAGGTTAACTCTTTCAAACCAAGTCTCCCTATCCTTTTCAATTTCTTGCTCGATAGGAGTCAAAGTGACATGAGCCTCTTTTTCACTTTTCCTATTTACTTTTAGTACTTCTAGCTCCATGAGGACTTGTTTGTCACTCAATTGTTTGTTCTCCTATTCCAGTATGTGATGACAAACTTGTCTCTCTCTAGGTTATCCATCAAGGCTTGCACCCGAGCTTGCTTCTCTTGAATGATGATATCTTTTATGGTTTCCCTCTCCTGAGCCTCTAAATCAATAACCTCAGTGTCATGCTGCTCAGGCTCATCATGTTCTTCCAACTCAAACTCCCTTTCTTGCTCATCATCCAAGTCATCCTCCTGTACCTTTTCCTTCCCTTTGTTTAGTTGCTCAACTTGTACCTGTTTTGTCGGTGTAGAAGGCAAAGCCCCTTCCACACCCTGTGGAGATAACATTTTCCTATGGACTGATGAAGAAGGCAAGGTCCCTTCCACATCTTGTGGAGCAAACACTTTCTTAGTAGCTGCAAACAATTTCCTTGTACCTCTTTGATATGTCAAGTATACTGGCACCTCAACAATTTTGGTCTCCTTGGTTTCTTCTCCTATTTCAACATGACTAGAAGGCCCACCTATTTCTTGAATCATGGATGGAGGAATTTGGGGTCCCCTGAACATGTCATGAGCAATGAAAGTCTCCCAAGGGATATTGAGAAGACTGAGATGGTGAAGAACAATAATCTTGATCAAGGAGTAATGATATATGTTGTTCAACTGCTAAGGGTATGGCTTCTTCTGCGTAATGTAAGCCATCTTATTAAGGTTCCCAAACAAAAATTAGGGAAGGTTCAACATCTTTGCCCTTGTAAAGTGCATGAGGAGCCTGATATGGTAAGTATACAACCTGGAAAATTTGCCCTCACAAGTGAAATACTTGATGATAATCCTCATCAAGGGGACATACCTGTTCTCCAAAAATTTGAAGGGGAAAAGTATTTTCACTTGACTTCTGTGCTAAGGCTTAACGTAAGGCTCATAATAATGCTCATCAAGGTCTTGAGCCTTATACCATTTCTCACCAAAATCAGGGATCCTAGTGGCCTCTAAAATAACAGATGGTGACACTGTGAAAGTCACCCCGGCAACAGTCACTTCATTGTTGTGTAGGTGGGCAACAAAAAGTCTAGCAAATTCATGATGAAACTGGACTCTCTCCACTAGTTCACAGAACTCATCACAACCAAGGTGTCTAAAACATGAAACCGCTAATGGAGAGGTCTGTAGTGCTCCTGGGTTAGTTGGCTCCTCTCTTGTGATTTTACCTCCCTTATGAGGATTTCTATGTTGCTTGCTCCTCTCAACTGAACTATCACTTACTGTATTCTCCTCATCATAGTCATAGTCACCTATATCCATGTTTAACCAACTACTTAATTTCACAAATTTTAGACAATATAAATGGGACTGAATGGGATACTCCAGGGTTTGTAGGAATGAGTTTGAGTGAATTTAGGTAGTTATGGACAAACCATGAGAGTGAGGGGACGGTTTAGTGAATGAGGGATGGTGGAATGTAGATGAGGGGGGAAGAGGATGATGGGTAAGGAGTCTTAGTTATGAAGCATAGGCAATGGGAAAAAAAAATGACTAGGGTTTATAGTGAAAAACTAGGGTTTGATATAGGGTGTGAAAAAATTGTCTAAAACTTGAAATGTGAAAGCCAATCCTTGAGTGAAGTGAGAGTACTTACTTGTAAAAGGAGAATTTGGAGGCAATTAGGTGAAAATTTGAAGTTTGGAGAGTTTTGTTTGCTTGCTTCCCTACACATAGTGCACTTTCCCAGAAGCACGACACCTGTTCCTACGCGCAACGCCCTTGTATTTTTGCAATAGAGAAACTTTCCCTACCCGCAATGCACTACCCTACGTGCAACACTTTTTTCAGGCCACATTTGGAGGCCTTCCTGGGGTCCAAATTGGGCATGTGATAGCTCATTGAAAGTCTTGTCGAGTCTACTTTCCATAACATCTTGAATTTTTAAATTTAGAGTTCATTTACCATGTCAAAATCTCAATCTCCCAAGACTGGTCAAAATGTGCAGAATGAGGCAGCCAAAATGAAGAGTGATTTTGCAATCAAATTTAGGAGGTCTTTCTCAACTCCAAATTGAGTTCATGATAGCTCATTGGAAATATCGTTGTGTCTAGTTATTAGTTGACTCATAAAAAATGTCATTTGGACATTTCATCTAAGAGACAAATTGATTTTACGAAGGTCCCTCTAGAAGGGAAGCAACTCTCTTTTGGCAAATGATTGTTTGGAAATTTCTCCGAAACCATGAGACCTGTGTAAAAAATAGAGGCTTTTCTTACTGGGTCTATGGTGGACAAAAACCTCTCTCACGTTTGTCAAATTCATCTTTTCGTGCTCAGAAACATCATTTGAATAAAACCTATCCTGATGTGTGGAATATGGGATTTGTAGAAATGAAGGGAATGAGGGGCTTCTAAATTCTTGAGAAAATTTTGGGAATTAGGGAGGGATGTTAGGAAGCAGGGGAAAGTGGAATTTCAAGGACTGAGTGAGGGGAAGGGGTGCAAAAGGGCAAAACAAAGGCCTAACCTAAAAAAGTGTCAAATTGTCGCAATAGGCTAGGGTTTGTGGTAAATGATAAATTTGAAGGATATCAGTGATTGGAACTGTTTTAAGAAGGTATATTAAGGTTAGGGGAAGGTGTATGAGCATCGAGATACAAGTTCTGTTGATGATTTGACCATCTAAGAAAAATTACGATTAAAACCCTAGGAGAGGGAAATGAGCCTTACCTAAGCACCACTGAAGCATAAACAAGGTGTAAAATGACCCATTAGAACTTGAAATAATGATGACAACTCTTTGAATGATAGTACACTAAGTCGAATGGTGACATGGACCAATACTTGGAAAACTTTGGAAAGAGTGAAAATAATCCTAGACCTAATACCTAGTGACCAAATTTTACTTGAAGACTCACTGAAATGACAAAATTTGACTTTGACACCCTAAGACCACTTTGTAAGAGCATGTTTGATCGCTGGTGGAAGGCTTCAAATACTGACACTAACATTGGCTCCATTGGGGATGGTAGCTCCTTGGAGGTGCCAAGAACACCGTAGACCAAGTAGCCTTATCCATGGGGCATGGAGTAAAAAAACCCAAATTGAAATACATGACTAAATAATAATGACTCAAAGACACAAATTTACTTTTACTCAACTAAAAAATGACTCGATACTAAAACACAAATGACAAACTGGAAAAGATGCTCAAAATGGACCTTATTCAATAAAACCTACTCTAATTGTTTCCATTCATCACCTAATTAACTGAAATGAAACAACCAATGCAACCAAATAAGCATTTTGGCTGCTGTTTGAATTCTCCGCAAGTACTTGTTTATGAGAAAGAAGAAAGAACTACTAAAATTCAACTCCCATGAAAACCTGTAAACAGATCCAAATTTTTGCAGATTGAATAATATGGATTCTCTATCAGACTCCAAAAATACTGCATGAGGATCTTGAAATTCATGTTCACTGGGACTTGGCTCATCCAATGGATTACTTTGCTTCTCCTCATACCATGAATGCAAACTCTCATCTGAGCTTTGTGACGAGACTCCTGCTGAAAATGACAAAGAAACTGGCTACCAGATCAAGTTTGTATCAATTCTTTTTTCAAGCTCATAGTTAGCTAATAGATAAGGACTTTTACTGCAGACATCATCCAACACACCAGCTATTGGATCGTGAAAAACTTGAAAATACTGTTGCAACCCATTTTCCATTGGTTCCAATGAGATTGCATGATTTTCGATAGGCTGCTCGTTTGAAGATATATTATGCAAAATTCCCTTCAAAAACTGAAATGATTCAAAACATAATGGTACAGAATCATCTTGCATCATTTGATCATATCCGCTAGCTTCCAAGTCTTCATCTACAGCCTGACATTCAATGGCATTTGGAGGCTACAAATCTAGATATGGGAAATCTTGAACAAGGATTTCATTTCCCACTAGATGGTCCAGATCAAAACTTATTGATGGTTAATTTCTGATTACACGAAAGTTGTCTCTGATGAACTGAAATGAAGTAAAACAAAAAGGCAAAGATCCTTCACTTACTTCAAAATTTTCTGCACTTTCCTCCTCACTTCCATAGCCGATATGAAATGGCTAATAACTGTATTCGAGCTGCTGAAAGTGAATTTCCTCTTTCCACAAACCAGTTGCTGATTTGTCTATAAGATTAGCTTCTATTTGGAGAACATAATCAACATCATACTGATCAAACTTAGGCAAATCATCAATATAAACCACATCATCAAGCATACATGTCAGATCAACAAATCTCTCTTCTCCAAGATGATCTAAAAATATCCATTATCAGATCTATGACAATGGGGATAAGAAAGAAAATGTTATGGATCAGCCACTTGTTTTTCTTCAATCAGCGAGCCACGGTCTTGAACATCATACTCATTCCTTGTGGTGATCCTTTTCATCATCTCTTCCACTGCACTTACTAAAATGTCAAGCTTGGGTCAGCCACTTGTTTTTATTCAATCAGCAAGCCACTGTCTTGATCATACTCATTCCTTGTGGTGATCTTTTTCATCATCTCTTCCACTACACTTACTAAAATGTCGAGCTTTACCTCTAAAGATGTCGATTCCTCTGGATCTATGTTATTCATCTCTTCTTCCTTCAAATTTTCCCTTCTGATCAATAGGTTAGCCTCTACATCTACTACACTATTTTGCATCTCTTCAAGTGTGCAAGGTCCCTTTTTCTCAACTGAAACTCCATTTTAGGATCAAAGGCTTCTGGGTAGTGTAAGTGAGCGGATCTAGGAGGAGGCCTTATATTAGCAGGCATCGAAAAATTTACTAGGTTAAACGTAGCAAAAAACTATTGTACTGTCTCCATTGGCAGTCTTTTCAGCTGGTTATACTCTTATAAAATCAAGAAATGGTTTTGTTTGACCACCCACTTGTCAAGGAAAACTTTGATGAACTGTTGGAAATCTAAGATGCTCGCATCAGGTAGGGTTTTAAACCAACTCTTGACTTTGCCTTACAAAGAAAGAGTAAAAAGCCTAATACTGACATCCTCTTCATCAAATTCAAAAAGGTCAAGAAAAGTCTCAAAATTTAGTACATGTCTCTCAGTAGTGATGTTGTCACATTCACCATCAAATCTTGGTAGATATAGGTAATGATTTTTAGGGAAAGCATGGGATATAGTAGGTAAAATCAGAGGCTTATATCTATATAGAATTTTACAAGGTATAGGAGTATATACAAAAGTTGTAGAATCAGTCTTGGTCTCTTTAGGCTCATTAGTTTCAAGACAGTCATCATAAGATTCGGAAGAAGGGTCTTGATCAAGATCAAAAGCATGCGAATATTTTGTATTCATGATCCTCAAAGGGAAAGAATCAACTGCAGGTCTAGGATCTTTTCTCAAATATAGTATACTTTGTAAAGCCTTCTTGACATTCTCGGGAAAAGAGAAGCAATAATTTATAACAAAGAACATAATGTCTTGGATGAAATTCCAACCTGAATACCTGATCTTTCCATATTGTCCTTTCATGTTTTTGCTGGTCAGGTTCTTCCTCTAGTGGAGTCCTTAGATCTGATCTCAAAACCAATTTGGAGTCGCTAAGTGAATGATTTCAGCTTTCTGGTGTCTGATTGTTGTCCACCATCAACACTGAGATATAAACTTGATACTTTTGGCTGAGGAACATAAAAATACATTTCCCAGTATGGTCGCCACTATATTATCACCTAGATTTACCTAAGACTGAAGGGAGGCAACTTCCAGGGTAACCACAGACCAAGCTTAGCCTTGTAGCTAGCTCTACAAGGCTAGGAGAGGCCTCTCTCCTTTAGAATCTCAATCGATATGACTATATCAAGTAAGGATTTTAGGCTAGGTATAGTAGCACGAGAATTTTTATTGGGTGTTGTTGATGTTTTGCTAGATTAGGAGGAGTTGGGCAGTTTACGTCTAGGGAATTAGGTCAAAATTGCAAGGTGTTCTATGGGGCAAGGTAGGCATAGGTTATAGCATTCCTAATCTTAATGAAATGAATTTTTTGACTGGTGATAATATAAGGAGGGCATGTGGAGATCATGGATCCTTCTTAAACAATAGAAAAAACATGAAATATTGAGTGCTTTCCCAAGGCAGAGCATTAAATACAATGGATTCTACCTATCTTACTTGAAAACATTCAACAAGAAGCATTCAGATGATTGAAAGCATACATTAAACAAGTAAAAAAATGATCACATAAGGAAAAAATATGCTAGAACTCCATACCACATGGATCCCATAAAAATAGCTGCAATTCCTATCAATGGCCTGCTAAAACTGCTTAGAAGAGAAATACAATCAAGTGTTGAGCATCTAGCTGAGTCAAACCTCTGCAAATGACCAAGAAAATACATGATATAGACATCCAAAGCACTCATCCTAACTATCAGGGGTCGAAACCATGAGAAGAGGAGCTGTTTCAACCATTTCTAATCAGGGAACTAGAATCTAGGCAATCAAACCACTTGCCTCTAAAAGAGGGGAAACTGATTCGTTATCCTCAAAACCACTTTTAATCTAATGAATCTAATGAATATACAGTCTACAAGTGTTTTACCATCATATTCATAATCCATGGCATTAATTACATCAGTAAATCATCCACCATGAGAGAGAAACCATGAAAATAGTTGAAAATTGGCAAAATAGGCATCCTCAGCCAAATTGCCCTACGCGTAGTGCCACTGGTCCTACATGCAGTGACACTTTTAGGCAAAGATAGCCCATTAGAAAGGTATTCATGTCTACTTTCCAGAACACCTAGAATTTTTGCATTTGGAACTAATTTGACCCCTCAAAAGTTGATTCTCCCAAGTCTACTTCTGTGTGTCCAAAAACTAGTAGAAAGGTCAATTGTTGAGTGTTTTTTTGTTGGGTCCCCATAATACTAGTGATTACCTCATTACTATTGTGGTTGTACCCCTTATTAATATTTTTGTGCCACTATTGTGCCCATATTGTTACTATTGTGCCCCATAGAAGCCCACTATTGGTATTATTGTGCCCTTACATTATTATTATTATTATGTAGGCTCTGATTATGTTATGACCCCT
>APFE030554329.1:28376-57776 GCA_000404065.3 Pinus taeda | reverse complement strand
GCCTCGTGCTGTCATTATTTCTTTGAATAATTCATTATACAGGATACCGGAGGTAGCCCCACCTACCGCCACATCTTTGATCACTGCTAAGAAAGGCAGCAAGTTCATATCACAGACCAGGAAATTCATCTGTCTGGCTCACTCCCAAAGTAAGGGGAAGATTGTCACCACATCCATGACCCACGCAAAGGGTTCCTCCACACAGCAGCAACAGCGAAGGGATACGGTCATGACAGAAAACAACAACAACCTCTCCACACCCATAAGGGTACCACACAAGTTTCAGGTGGGCAACAAAGGCTGGTTGCATCGACAGAAAAAATGCCTTACCAGAACCCATCAGAAGCTCAGACCACTCCGACAAGGTCCTTACAGTAGTACCAAGGCTATGGGGAATAATGCTTTGGAGCACATCATTCCTCCATTCTTTCGCCTGCACCAAGTGTTCAATGTGGACTGTCGTCGACCATGCTTCCCACCATTACTGGACACATCCAAGATTGCAGGACAAGTTCAGCAGATGGAGGAACTCAACGCAATGGGGACCATTGCTTCCTAAGGGGGCAGGAATGATCCAGGTGGATGTTGGTGGCCACCCACCTATCCCATTTGGACCTCCGCAACTGTCTCTTTCAGTTTTTCAGTTTCCGTAATTGTAGCACAATTTACTATTTTTAGCAGTTTTTTTTCGGGTCCTAAACTTCTGGAGCCGTTTTGAGGCCCTAAACAACGTTTTTTGGGAAATCTGGGGGCAACATATGGACTAATGTTGCCCTTCCCAAAGTGGTAGTTCTCGGATAGATCTTTCTAACGAGCTATCATACGCGTCAAACGGAGATCGTATGCCAAAGTTACGACCCCGGGAAATTGATGTACCAATTTACCCAAAACGGGGCCCACAATTTGGCGTTTCATCTTCTAGGGGTAGGTTTTGGAATATGAAGGGTTTTCCATTGTTTCTCAATAATAAATAGGCCTTCGAGCCTCATTGTAACACAGTTGGGAACAGTTCAGAGGCATGTAGCCTCACATCTCTTCTCAGAGATAAGCTACCATCGCCCTAGCTGGTTTATTTCCATTTCTGGTTGTAAGCATATTTTAGTATTTTCTATTAATGAAATGAAGTATTATTTCCGCTGCATCTTTGTATATATGGTTATCTCTATATTTTATTGCGTTCCTATTTAAATCCGGATCAGTCTGCCCTGTAGTCCCTGCCTCTGATGCACGTAGCTCCACTGCCCACTCTATGTCTCCCTTCCGAAAGACTGCCTCCATTCGATGAGCCGACACAGTCTGAGGCGGATATGTGTGTTGTCCCCGTATCTTCTCATGCCTCCCTGTCTTCTCATCATCCCACTCCATCTCTAGTGTCTTCCAATCTGTCGTTACCTTCCCTAGAGTGATAAGCCACTAAACACCCAGTATCATGTTGGTGTCCGGAATATCGACCACGAAAAAGTGGTCGGTCAATGTGTAGGTGCCCATTGTCACCGAAAGCTTGGAACATAACGAGCACATGTCATGCTCTGATCTCCTGGGACCAATACTAAAAACCCATCGAAGCTCTCTGTCTGAATACCTCTCCGCTCAACCATTTGTGCATCGATGAAGTTGTGGGTTGCCCCACTCTCAACTAAAATTGGTACGCGCTGGCCACGTACTATCCCTCGTACGCGTAGCGTCAGATACGTGGGAACTCCCCGCAATGTTGCAAGGGCCCCTCTGATGGGTGCAAAAGATGCACCACCTGCTGGTGGTGGTGGAGGTGGCAAAGGTCCCTTTATGGCATGGCTATCTCCTGCCTCCACATCCTCCTCCTCATCCTCTTCTCCATTGCTCTCGGAGAAGACCTCAATAAAATGTGCTTTGCCAGCAACACATCTATGTCTTGGTGCCCATGGCTCCTGACAGGTGAAGCACAACCGCTTCTTCTTCAACTCCCTCCGGGCATCGTCGTCAAGCTGTACTCGTCCTGGATTCCCCTTTGGAGGTGGAATCCTCACGTCCTTCCCCTTAGACTGAAAAGGCTATCTTTGGGGGTAAGGTGTCCAGGTCCTAGGTAAAACATCCTGTAAATCCTGGGCCCTGCTGATAACGTCCTGGAGCGTAGCTGGTCTAGTGGATCGGACTAGACCCCAAAGTGGCTCTGCTAACCCCTCAACATACATATAGACCTTCCATGCCGTGTATAGGTCTGGTACCATCACGGAGACCCTCAAGAAATCAGCAATGTAGGTCTCTGGGCTCCCTGTTTGCTTGAGCCATGTCAGCTCAACAAAATGCTGCTCTGGATCCCTCCGATCAAAACGCTCCATCAATCTCCTGGTAAACTCGGCATAGGTCGTCACTGTGGAGTGCCCTAGTGTAACCATCCCATGAAACCACCAATCCTGGGCCTCGCCATCCAAATGTAATGTTTCCACCTTGATGGCCTCTACCTCCGTCATCTTGTTAAGCTGGAAATAAATGTCCAGCTTTTCTACACAGGACTTTGCCGAACTGTTTGATGAGCCATCAAATGTAGGCAAGTGGAATCTACTCGCTGCTCGGTGAGTATTGCCATCATGGTAATGTCGGTACCCTCTGTGATGGTCGTGGAGTCTGCTATCCCGCTGGAGCTGAACAAAATCTCTGAATGAGAGGGCTTCCCTGAACTCCTGCCCATAGGCCTGGTACTCTGCAAAATAATCGCCCATATGTCCGGGCTCTGCCTCCTGTTGGGCTACGGCCCCTGTGTCTACTAAGAAAGTGGGCATGGTAGAGCGTGTAGGGGCATGTGAGGCCACCTACTACGCAGTATCACGCTGCTCTGGCAAGTGATGGGATGCACCTGATCCCTCACTAGTCTGAAAAACCCGTGGGCTGTCATGCTGTCTGGCCTCTATTGTTGTGAATTTCTGCACCATCACCTCAGTTTGTCTCGATACATCCTGCACTGATTTGAGGAGCATATCCACAAATCTCTTCCCGTCCTCGTCTGCCATCTGCTCTGCGTCCACTACTGGCTCTCTCTGATCTGTGTCTATCACAGGTTCCTCTGTCTCTGCGTTTGCCACGGGAACACAATCTCCCTCTCCGTAGGTATTCTCCAACCTACGTCCAGTATCTTTGTACCTCCTACCTCTATAACAATTGTATGGTTTTTTCCCCGGTGTCATAGATTGCTAGCTCCACAAGCTGAGCCAAATCTATGCTCTGATACCACTGTAATATTCCTAACCTGGAATGAACCACACACCCCAGCAAAACTCCAACCAAATATGTGCAAATGATATAATAACCTAGAAGTGATAAAATAACAGTGGAACAATATATAATAATGTAAACCGGAAATATAAGCAGATACAAGAAATGCAGCGAGAAAATGCTAAGCCATTTTATTATACTGAGCAATAAAATGAGTACAAGAGGTGATCAGACAAATGGCACCTCGACTTGCACCATGCAAGTGAAGAAATACTCTCAGAATGACAAGAATGGCCTCTCTGCGTGGATGCTGCTACTGTGCTACTGCTGCTGCTAGGAAACAAATAATAATTTGGGGCTGCTCCCCTTGTCGAAAAAGGTTGAAACTTTGAATTCAGGCTCTACTCAAGAATCCCAGAAAAACCCAGAAAGCTTTCCGGAAATGGCCGACCCCCGAAAATAACCCTCTTGGGGATCTGCGCAGTTCCTCCAAAGCTCTGCGCTGCCTCTGAAAACCCCTCTAAACTCTGCCTGGAACTCCACCTGGAAACTCTGCCAAAATCCACCAATAGGCAAGGGCTAGTCCCTTGCTCACTCATACAACATAAAACCTCCTGCAAACCCCAATCCCCAACAGCTGCCAGAATGAACTGCGTCCCTCCCCCAGTGCTGCGCAGTCCTCCAAAACGCTGCAAAAACTACTGTTGGAATGCTGGTGAGACTACTGCTGAAACACCAATGGAAATACCTTGCCTGAGCAAGCACTCAAAGTCCCCCGGGGCTAAGGGTGAGATCTCCGAACGGAGACACTCAATGCACTAAATAGTGCTGCAGAGTGGCTAAACAACGAGCGTGCTCAGAAGTTGAACGACTAGCTCCAAATGCACATAATTGAATGAATCAAAATGAGGGGGTTCCTGTCTATTTTATAGCCTCTGCCTCTTACAATCCCTAGGCTCACCTCCTCTTGCGTGATTCCCCTCTTGCCATGTGTGTTTTTCCTCCTGTGCAGTTCCTCCATGTGTCTGCGTGGGCCTCTTTTCTGCGTCCCCCCTTTGGCCTCCTAGGCTCCCCTTTTAGTCACAACGTTGTGCTACCTAGGAAGTGACTTTTTATTTTAAAGCGAGTTATGTTCCCCTGTCCTCACTTTTTATTTACAAATAACTATAGAAGGCAAAAATTGGGCAAAATCGAATATTCCAATTAGCTATAACTAATTAGGAATATTACAATTTCCTCGGCAAACCTCGCCCTAGAAAATCGATCTGACTGATCTCTCTTGGTGTCTCTCCAACTGACCGTCAAGCGCCCTCTTATACTTTTCCTGTTGACGATTCAACGACCGAGATTAAGTCTCTAATCAATTGCTAAGATTAGAATTGGCTTGATCCTCGTCACTTAGAACTTTCTCACCCATTTTATATTAATACACATTAATATTTTTATTTTGCTAAGTTTAGAGTTAGGGACCCATTAAAAATATTAATTATTTTAGTATATCTCCATCTGGGTGGAATCTCCAAATGATTTGTGGGTCTTGGAGATCTCATGTGCCTTAGCCTCTCGACCAAATTTCATGGTTAGAGCACATTCGATGCTTCCAAAAATCAACACTCCCTCTTAGCGAGGAATGTGCTCTAGCAATGCTTCACCATAGAAGCATCACACTCATCCTCTGCATCAGTCCTCTGTGCTGATGCTTGGACTGCTTCCCCACATCCATTGCACTGCTGTTTCCTGTATTGCAGCCCATGACACTGCCACTACCATCGCTGTTTCCTGTACTGCTTCCTATGACATTGCCACTGCCACTGCTGTTTCCTGTACTGCTGCCTATGACATTGCCACTGCCACTACCATTGCTACATCTGTACAACAACTCCCTCTCAAAATGCTTCATCATGCTGCTGATAGCACTGCCACTGCTAACTGCTGCACTGCAACTCAGTTACCGAGAAGTAACTGACTTCACCCAAACACTGACATCCTGGTCAGTCTAGAAACCTTGTGATGCTGAAGCTACCTCTGATGCTATGTTGTGCTCCCTCTGCTGCTACTACGCCGCTGCAACCTCTTCTGTGCCTCTCACCCTACTGCAACCTCCACTGCGCTGCTACAGACTTCTGCACTCTAGCACTGCCTTGTCGCTCCGTCACACCTTGCTCCACTCGACACCTGTCATCATGCTATTGTCGTTAAGGGCTCCCGTAGCCGTATGTGATCCACGAGTTTGGGCACCTCAAGGATCCTGTCCTTGTATTTTGTAAATTCTAAGATCCAGAGAGTTTTCTCTTGGATTCATGGCCTAGAGTAAATAGAGCTCAGTGTTCTTTACTATTTTCTGTGTTGAGCATCTTTAAATTTCACCTCTTATTCTTTTTGTCTCGGCTGAGCATTAATTAAATTATATGGAACACTAGAGAGGCTAAGTTGAGGACCAGCTTACCTCATTTTTCTTGGTAATGTTATGTCTAAAACTGAGATTTTAATACAAACAGGTTGTTTGTATTATCCCTTTACATCTATTAATTGCTGCCCTGATTTCATATGATGAAATTGTGCTTTGTTTTTTAACCATTAGTATGTATTTCTGACACGTTGTATACATTAACAAATATCAAAGACATTCGGTGAATGTCTGAATTTGTTATTTTTCCTCTTAATTTCTTCCACCTTCCGCTTATTAGCTTTGTGTTCTGTATTCCAGGGTTCCATGCCCAATGGATACTCTCGTGGCTACTGAGATTTGCATTGTTTTATCCCAGCTCTCTACCATTTTTATTCTCAACCTAGTCCACTACTTTTCCATCACTTAAATATGGCCACTGTGCTCAAACCCTAAGGATGCTGTTCAGTGACACTGAAAAACAAAGAAAGCCTCGTAACATTTGAGGGAGCCCCCTCTGGTTCAAGGGCTAGCTTGGGCCTGAGGAACGTTTGTTGTTACATTGGCATAGTTCCTTGCAACTAGGAACTATCTACAAGGTGTTTCAACACTTTGCTTGATGACGGTGTCCTCAGCATTGCTGTTGACTTCTGATGAAAACTTCTTTTTATAATCTTGGCAGCTCTTCAACATGGGTGGGTCAATGTATATTCACTCGATGTCTTTGTTTGGGTGGGTGTTAATTTTAGGCAACAATGGTATGTTCTATGCTTTAAAGCAATTTTACTTCAATTTTTGTATTAGCCTAATATCAATATCTAGTTTAGCAATCGCATCAATATGATAGTAAAATGCAGATAGAACATAAACATAAACAATAGAAGACAAGCCAAGACAAGAGGACACAAGATGTGGCACCAGCTAGGGACAAACCCCAATGTGGGGAAACCCTTGATCAATTCTTCTTATAGTCTTCAATAGTTCAACAGAGAGAGATAGTACAATTTACAAATCTGATAATTTATAATAGCAACAAAAGAACCCTAACCATAAAAGTCAATGTCGGTCAACGGGGCAGATTTGACCCTCAATAATTCGGTCAACTTCAATGATCTTCAGCTTCGAAACAACAAGATGAATCAACCCTCAAAATAGTCCGAAATCAGACCGGTCAAAATCTGGTGAAACAGTGAACTTGCGGTCAGCCATAGCCGTAGTCAACACTCGTCAAAGTCAATGGATTGCCTCGATTTCTGTGCCCAGAAATGCGGTCTGCCTAAACAAAAATACCTCACACAAAACACAGTCAAACAAGACAACGCTGCTGGTCAATGCTTGGTCAAACTGTCCCTAAAATTCGGTCAACACAGTCTACGCCCAAAAACAGAAAATTGCCCTTCTTTCCTTCGCACGCGGGGGGAGAGATGCTGCCCATAAATGCGTACCCAATCAATGAGGAGAGAGAGAGATGTGTGAAGTGTGAGTGTGTCCAAATGAGGCTAATTCACCTTCTATTTATATGCCATGTTGAGGATGAATAGACATGACTGTTGGGCTTCTGAGCCTACATAAGTTTGCTAGCCGACCTTGACAATTTGTCCATAATCAAAATAAATTCATAACTTCATTTGTACATGTCAGCATCAGATGATCGCTAGATCATTCCTACACCTCTTGGAGAGAGGAATCCAAGAAAAATATCAGTTGTCATAAATAAGATGACCCATGTGGAGTTTGGCCCTAGTTGCCAATTTTAACTCAACTACGGAGAACTCCATCTGCTAATCCATCTGCCAATTTGTACTATCTTTGCCTTCAATGCACTGCTCTACATTGCTCTGCTCTACTCAACTATAGAGAAGTAGTGATCGAGAATGTATCATACCATTCTCTACTGACTCGAAGTTAGTCCCAGTCAAAAGAGAGTGTCTCATACCACTCTTACTGACCCGAAGTCAATTCCAATCAAAAGAGAGTGTCTCATACCACTCTTATTGACCCGTAGTCAGTTCCAATCAAAAGAGAGTGTCTCATAGCACTCTTATTGACCCGAAGTCAGTTCCCATTGATCCTAGATCAATATTGGACTTCCTAGCATAGGGAATACGGTAGTACACGATGTGTCCATCGGTAGTACTATGGTCCCTATCCTCATTTCCCTACTCATTGGCCAGATGAGAGGTACTTCCCATGAGTCCCAGACTGCATGGGTAGGATGTCTCAACAAGAGAAGGATGAACCACTCATCCTGCCTACATGTTGCCAAGGGGAATCACAGGGGAAGGCTGAACCACTCACCCCGTACACAACAAACCACTTGGGGAAGGCTAAGCCACTCACCCTATGGTTGTTCACCGTTCCAAGAAGTGCCCCAAGCCCCCTACAGCTCCCAGAGCTCGATGTCCATCTCATACAGGACTGTCATAAGAGGGTCTCTTCACAACTCCAAGTCGTTCTCGGAAGGCCAAGAATTTGACCTTTCCCAGGGGCTTTGTCAAAATATCGGCGACCTTCTCATCAGTCCCAATGTGATGGTGCCTTATTGCTCCTCGTTGTACCATATCCCGGATAAAGTGGTACCTGATATCTATATGCTTGGAGTGATCATGAAACACGGGATTCTCTGATAATCGGATCCCACTCTAGTTGTCACAGAGGATCACGGTGGTATCCAACACATGTCCAAATAGCTCATTGAAGAGCTTCCTCAACTAGACAACTTCATAGGAGACCATACTAGCAACTATGTATTCGGCCTCGACAGTGCTCAAGGCATCCGATTTTTGTTTCCTGCTCATCCAGGATATCGAAGCAAAACCCAAAGAAAAACATCCAGAAGTACTCTTGCGATCCACCACACTGCTAGCCCAATCAACATCAGAATAACCATGCAGCCTCACATTTCTGGCAGTGTATCTCAATCCATGAGTGATTATGCCCCAAAGATATCTCAGAAGATTCTTGGCAGCAATCCAGTGTATATGATGAGGCTCAACCATGTATTGGCTCAATGTGTTAACTGCAAAGCATATGTCTGGACGGGAGTTCACCAAGAACATCAGTGCTCCTATGAGTTGACAATACTTAGAAGCATTTCCCAATTGAGGTCTAGCAACACTACCACATAAGTTCTTAAAGTTAAGTTCCATTAGAGTAGTCACAAGCTTCCAATCCACCATCCCAAATCTTTCCAATATCTTCACAACCTATTTTCGTAGAGAGAGGAAAATTTCTCCTAGCTTTTGCCAGACCTCCAACCCTAGGAAATAGTGCATCGGTCCTATGTCCTTCATCTCAAATTCAGAAGCCAACTCCCTCTTACAGTTGTGAATGAGAGGGTTTGCACCTATCAGAAAGAGGTCATCCACATAAAGTACCATAATGAGAGGTTTATCATTTTCAACCATAAATAAAGGTTCAGACGGCTTCACTTCTAGTGAATCCCAACTTCATTAGATAGCTATCAATCCTCTCATACCAAGCCTGGGGTGCTTGCTTCAATCCATAGAGAGATTTCTTCAACCTGCATACATGAGATTCCCGATCATGAATTTCAAACCCCTCGGGTTGTTCCTCTTTGATTGAACCATGCAAGAAGGCGGTCTTGACATCCATCTGATGTAGGTTCCATCCTTGCGAGGCAGCAAGGGCTATGATCGAGCAAATGGTGGTGTATCGGGCAACAGGTGCAAATATCTTATCGTAATCTACGCCTTCCTTTTGAGAGAAGCCTCCGGCAACAAAGCGGGCCTTGAATTTTTCTGCACTTCCATCAACTCCATGCTTGATTTGGTAGAGCCACTTGGAGGTGACAACTGATTTATCTTGGGGTCTAGGGATCACATCCCAGACATCATTCTTCATAATTGACTCGTATTCATTATTCATAGCATCCTTCCTTACTTGTTGCTTCACGGCGTCTTCGAATGATGAAGTTTCATTTTGAATGATAGTGCTCATGGCGGTCAAATATCCTTGATACCTGTTCGGCTTCTTGCTTTCACGGAAAGCCCCACTTGGTGCAATGTGTCTCTCTACATCTTTGAGAGTCTCCCTAAGCCATGAGGGTCTCCTCTTGGAGGAGGAAGGTTCATGAGGAGGAGGATCAATAGGATCCATAGGTTCATCAACATCAGGCATGGTTTCGTCATCTTTTTCACCCTGATTTCCTGTGTTAGCTTCTTTGTCCTTCTTTAGGATAGGAAGGTTTGTGGTCTTCCTGGGGGCCATATCTTCGTCGAAGGTGACATCATGACTTATCTCAACTTCCTTTTGACTAGCCACAAAAATTCTATATCCCTTACAATTTTCACTATAGCCCACAAAGATTCCTTTCTTTCTAGATGCACCTAATTTGCTTCTTTTCTCTTTCGGCACATGAAAATATACTGGGCTTCCAAAATTCTAAAATGAGAGACATGGGGTTTCTTGCTAGTGAACATTTCTTCGGGAGTCTTGGAGTCCAATGCTTGATGAGGGCATTAGTTTTGAACATACACGACGGTATTTGCAGCTTTAGCCCATAGAAACTTCGGAAGGCCTTGATCATGAAGCATGGCACGAACAACTTCTACAATAGAGCGATTCTTCCTTTCAGCCACACCATTATGCTCGGGAGTGTATGGCGTTATAGTTTCCCTCTTAATGCCAACTTCTCTGCAATAATCTTGGAATTCATTGGATTCGTATTCGGTCCCATTATTAGTCCTCAATATTTTGATTTTCTTCTCGAATTTGTTTTCGATCAAGGCTTTGAAGTGTTAGAACTAGGTGAACACTTCATCCTTCTTTTTCAAGAAGTAGATCCAGGTCTTGCAAGAATAATCATCCACAAAGCTGAGATAATATAAGAATCCTCCCAAGGAGTTTACGGGCATCATACCAGATATGTTGGAGTGGATCAATTGCAATATGTTTGTGGTCTTGCTATTTCTTGAGGGGAATGGTCCCTGTGTAAGTTTTCCTTCGGCACATCCCAGACATACACCTTCATGCTCTATTTTGAACTCCAGCATACTTGTCACCATCTGTCTCATATCGGGTAGGGCCTTATAAAGAAGATGGGTGAACCTTCGGTGCCATAGTTTAGATTGTAGAGATGTGTCGCAAGACATGGCTCCCAATGGACTTCCTCCAACTTGATACAAAGTGTCAACCCTAAACCCAAGAGTAAAAGCATCTTTAAAATTTCTTTTCCAAACACGTACTTTTCCGTCGATAAAATCCACCTTGAATCCTTTGTCTTCCATTGTCGAAATGGACACTACGTTCTTCTTGATATCGGGTACATATAGTACTTCTTGCAAATGAATAGTGTTACCTTGATTCAATTGAAGGTAACATTCCCTACTCCCTTCACGGGATAGGTGGCATCATCTCCAAGGATGATCTCCAAGTTTGTCTCCTTTTCTATCAGATTAGAGAGGGTTTCCTTGTATTCGGTGAAGTGCCTTGAGGCACCACTATCAATCAGCCAATTTCCCAAAGTGTCTAGAGGAGAGGCAATGGAGAGGGCTGATATAAGATAATGCTCTTTTTGCTTATTGTTAACAACATTGGATTCATCATACTTGGAGTTCCTTGATTTCTTGGAGGGTCGACTATTTCCTTGATGTCCCACTTTCCTTTTTGCTTTGCCATTGGACCTGCCATTCCTTTGATCGTTGTTGTTGAAGTTGCCCCTGGAATGATTGCGATCATCATCTTGTGTCCCTTCTATTTGGACACTCCCTTGCACAGTGGCCAAACTTATTGCAAACAATGCATCTTCCCTTGCTTCCATTTTTAAATCCAGGTCTTCCTTGACTTTGCTTCTTTGAACCTACTT
This sequence comes from Pinus taeda, assembly GCA_000404065.3. Taxonomy (NCBI): domain Eukaryota; kingdom Viridiplantae; phylum Streptophyta; class Pinopsida; order Pinales; family Pinaceae; genus Pinus; species Pinus taeda. The sequence goes on along the minus strand of APFE030554329.1, from coordinate 46,374 downwards.
GTTCTTTCTCTTGGCATGAGCAGAAAATGCAGTGGTGTTGCTTCTATTATAAGGCATTTCTTGCTCCACCATTCTTGTTTTTTCTTGAATGCATCTTGACATCAATTCTTCAAACCCTGGAATTCGATCATTGTTGAGTATAGTGGTTCGGAGATACAGGCCACCAGATGCTTGTCAATTGAATCCTTGATATCTTCTTCGCTTTGACTTCATCCCTATTGTACTTGGTCTTCGCAGCAATTGGTGCATTTGAAGGAGGTTTAGGGATTTTACCCTGCACATAATCCAACACTTCTTTTTCTTCCAATGTCAAATCAAGAGACATCTTCCATCCATGATAGTCAGATTTATCATGGAGCTTGTCTTCAGTCGGGAAGTAAGATAAGGAACCCATTTAACCTTTTGTTCTTTTCCAATTGTCTTTGGTGATTGCTCTTTCACTCTTGCTTGGGCTTTGTCTTCACCTCAGCTCTGATACCATGTTAATTTTAGGCAACAATGGTATATTCTATGCTTTAGAGCAATTTTACTTCAATTTCTTTAATAGCCCAATTGTGAAAATTCTATTAGTGCAGCAACTGATTTATTTTACCTACTTATTTTCCAATAAGTTATTTACGAAATCCCTTTAGTAAATATTAAAATAAATTCTTCTACAAATATCACACTATAATACAGAAACAAATACATGCACAAGAATCAAACACATCAACACAGATATTTTTGGGTAATTGTCCCCGGAAATACCCAATGTGGGAAAACCGGTGCCACAAAGGAGGATTTTATTAATCAGTTTTTCTTGAGTACAACTAGGGTGCCAAACTGGCTCACCCAACAGAAATCCTCCAACGCCTCCTCTAGGCTCAACGTCTGACCAACAGCCTCTGTGCAGCTCCTAGATCCTCAGCGTCAGCATCTGCCTCACTGCTTGAGCACTTGGCCTCTCTCCGTCACCCATGCAGGCCCTCCAGTGACTGCGCAGTCCAGTTGCCTTTGCGTTTGCCTCTCTGATCTTTGTGTTGGTCCTCCGGCATTGTCCTTGCCTCTTTGTTACGTACTCACTACCTCTTGCTGCAATCCAGTCTTCTAGTTCGAATTTCTCAGCAAGCCCCGCTCCAAAAATCGAACTGACTGGTCTCCCTTAGTGTATCTCCAACTGACCCTCAAGCCTTCTCTTATACTTTTCCTATTGATGAATCAACGACTGAGATTAAGTCCCTAATCAACGACTAAGATTAGATTTGGCTTGATCCATGTCATTTAGAACCTTCTAACCCAGTTTTATATTAATACCCATTAATATTTTTATTTTAATATCTCCTTCACCGAGAAGAATTTCCTTAAGCCATTTCTGGGTCTTGGAGATCTCATGTGCTTTAGCTTCTCCACCAATTTTCATGGCTAGAGCACATTCGATGCTACCCCAATCAACACTTCCTCTTAGCGAGGAATGTGCTCTAGTAATACTCCACCACTGAGCATCACCCTGATTATACGACACCGGTACCTGTGCTGATGCTAGGTCTCCTTGCCCAACATTCTTTGTACTGCTGCATCCTGTACTGTTGCCCATGGCCCTCCCACTGCCACTGCTACATCTGTATGGCAACTCCCTCTGCATCCGTGTTACTGCTGGTCCTTTTTCCCAACATTGCATCTGCACTGCAACTCCCTCTGCACCTGTGCTGCTTCTGCTCCTTCCTCCCAACATTGCGTCTGCACTGCAATACCATATCTTTTTCTGTTATTGAAATGGATTCTTTATCATCCCCATCTTCTCCCTGAAAGAAGCAAACTTTGTTCTTCCAAGGGCCTTGGTAAGGATGTCTGCCACTTGTTCTCCTGTAGGAGTGTAGCTCAATTGTACAGCTCGTTGGACACAGTCCCTGACAAAGTGACACCAAATATCAATGTGCTCTGACCGATCATGAAATACTGGATTCTCAGAGAGCTTGATGCAACTCTGATTATCACACACGATCTTGGTCGCTTCCATCCTTCTTCTGAATAGGTTTACAAGCAGTGTTCTAAGCCATATGGCTTCGAACGAAGCTGTGGTGGCGGCCATATATTCTACTTCAGCTGAGCTCAGAGCTATGGATTTCTATTTTTTACTACATTAGGAGGTCATCCTCGATCCAATGTTGAAACAGTACCTAAAGGTACTTTTCCGATCCACTGAACTTCCAACCCAATCTGCATCAGTAAACCCACTCAATCTGATATCCTTCCTTTTGGTGTACAAGAGTCCATCATCGACTGTTCCCTATAAATATCTGAGAACATGTTTGGCTGCTGCCCAATGAGCCCTCTTTGGTTCCACCATGAACTGACTGAGGGTGTTGACAACGTAACAAATGTCTGGCCTGGTATTGACCAGATATATTAGGGACCCTATGAGCTGCATGTATAAGGTGGGATCAACATCTTTGTCTTTTGATGCATCAATTTTCTTCCAGTTGGTTATCATTGGAGTAGCCTTCGGCCTACAATCCTGCATCCTAAACCTCTTCAGGATATGTGTAGCATATCTCCATTGTCGAAGGATGATTTTATTCTTCTCTGCCAAACTTCCAACCCTAGGAAATAATGCATCTGTCCCAAATCCTTCATGTCAAACTCTGTGGCTAGATGCTTCTTGCACTCCTCGATGAGCCTGGATGAACCTGTCAGAAAGAGATCATCCACATATAATACTAGTATTAGAGGCTGACCTTCTACAATCAGATAATAGAGATTGGGATCAATATCGCTCTTGGCGAACCCCATCTTCTGCAAGTAGCCATCAATTCGACCATACCTTGCTCTAGGTGCCTGTTTGAGCCCATACAAGGCTTTCTTCAATCTGCATACATGAGACTTCTTCTCATGTGTCTCAAAGCCTTTTGGTTGTTCAATGTATATTTCCTCTTCTATTACCCCGTTCAAGAATGCCATTTTGACATCCATCTGATGAATCTCCCATCCCATCTGAGCTGTAAGAGATATCATGGTTCTAATAGATGTATACCTGGCTACTGGGGCGAAAGTCCCTTCGTAGTCAATTCCTTCCTTTTGATCATACCCCTTAGCCACAAACCTGGCTTTGTATTTTTCCACACTGCCGTTTGCAGCGTATTTAATCTTGTAGATCCATCTCGAACCTACCACCGATCTGTCTTGAGGCCTAGGCACTACTTCTGAAACATCGTTCACCATTATAGAGTTGTATTCCTCTACCATTGCATCCATCCAAACTTCATGTTGAGCGACCTCCTGAAAACTGGAAGGCTCCCCATCTTGACTACTAATGCCCGATATCTATCTGGTTGTTTTTGCTCCCATTTATTGTTTCTTGGTGCATCGATCAAATCTTCTGCATCCCGCAAAATCTGTCGAAGTACTCGTTCTTCCTCTGGTAGCAGTTGCATCTGTTAGCTCCTCCTCTTCTTGTCATTCTTCCTGTTCTGAGGAAGAATTCTTGGCTTTCGCTGGTTAAAGTGGTTTGACCAACGACTCATCTTTTGACTGCTCCTCGGAAGGCATTTCTCGAGATTTTCTGAAGGCCCTATCTTCCATGAACTCCACATCTTGTCGAACTACTACCTTCCTCCTCCCTGGAAGATAGATTTTATATGCCTTAACGTTCTCGCTATATCCCACTAGATATCCTTTCTCTACAGTTTGATTTAACTTCTTCCTTTTCTCCTTGGTTATACGACAATATGCTAAACTCCCAAATATCCTGAAATGGCTGACTTCAGGTGTCTTCGTGGTGAAGACTTTCTTTGGAGTAATCTTGCCCAATGCTCTATGAGGAGTTCTAATCTGGACATAGATTGTCGTGTTGCATGCTTCTGCCCACAGGAATTTTGGCATATCCTGATCATACATCATGGCCCTAGTTGCTTCCACGATAGTCCTGTTCTTCCTTTCTGCTACTCCATTTTGCTCCAGATTGTAAGGAGTTGTCCACTCTCTTCTGATGCCCTCCCTAGCACAAAAATCAATGAAGTCCTTATCGACATATTCTCCACCATTGTCTGAACAAAAACTTTATTTTCTTCCCTGTCAGATTCTCCACCAGAGCCTTGAACTCTTTGAATCGACAGAAAACTTCGTCCTTGGTTTTTAGAAAATAAATCCAAGTTTCCCTGGAGTGGTCATCAATGAAGGTGACGAAGTATTCGGCACCACTAAGAGCTTTAGTGGACATTGGTCTGCAGATATCTGAGTGTCAGTGTATAATCCTAGTACACTCTTGGCCTTGTTTTTACTTCTGGGAAATGTTGCTTTGGCATACTAGTCCAGAGCACATCCTCTACATACATCATCTCATTCTGTACTAGGATCTGGAACTCTTGTTACAGTTTTCTTGAGAATTCTCAGAGCTCCATGGTGCAAATGTCCCATTCTTCTGTGCCATAGATCATTCAAATCCTTGTCTCCATTACTGCCTATCAGTGCCATTGGTGATTCTAGCTGTAACCTGTACAGCCTATTACTTCTGATTCTGATCTGCACTTTCTTTTTCCAACTCGGGTGTTTGACATATACTTTCTCCTTAATGAAGAAAACGTCATAGCCTTTGCCTTGAAGTTGTGATACAGAAAGTAAGCTCATCCCCAGTCTTGACACATGCAACACATTGGTAGCACGGAACCGCTCTCTTGTTTCTATTTGAAAAACTATGGTACCCTGCCCTACTGGAGTACATTTTACCTTATTCCACATGGTGATCTGAAAATTCATCCTTTCCTCCTGATAATCTGAGAAACATTCCTGGATTCCTGTCATATGCCAGGAGGCTCCACTATCTATATACCGCACCTCTGATGATGCAGAGCTTGTTACACAAGCAACTTCTTCTTCCAATCTGGAAGCCAGCATGGAGAAATCGAAATTACTATCTCTTGTGTAATTTTTTGAAAATCTGCACGAGTCTCTTGACGTAGATGCCTCTGCATCATGATCTCGACCCATAATTGATTTTCCCTTCCTAGCTCTGATTCCTTGCTCTGATACCATGTGAAAATTCTATCACTGCAACAACTGATTTATTTTACCTACTTATTTTCCAATAAATTATTTACGAAATCCCTTAAGTAAATATTAAAATAAATTCCATTGCAGATAACACCATAATACAGAAACAAATACATGCACAAGAATCAAACACATCAACATAGATATTTTTGTTGAATTTTCTAAGTCTATCTGTTGGAAAATTAATCTGTATTCTGTTGGTTTATTTCTTCTACTTGTACATTCTGAACAAGTTATCTAAAACATTTAAATACCGAAATAAACACAATATAGTCACAACATCTACAGATCATCAGCTGAAAGAAAACCACACTAGTGGCACCGTTATTTTTGGACAAATGTCCATGGAAAAACCCAATGCGGGAAAATTGGTGTAACTATTCTGAGGGTTTATTATTATGCAGTATTTCCTTGAGTACCACTGGGTGCCTAATCGGCTCACGCGACAGAGAAAAAAATACACGACATCAATACCTCTATATTCAGAAACAGGTATTCAAAAAACCTATCCCACGAAATCCTCTTTGACACAATTGAAACTCAGTGTTGGCCCTTTTGGTCTCTACTTCAGCCTCCTGCTGACCTGCGTCACCCCTCTGAGGCACTGTGCAGCCTCTTGGACCCTCTGCGTCACTCTAGCATCCTATGCATGGATGACACAGTCCCTCTAGCCTTTGCGCTGTCTTTGCTGGGCTCTGCGTGGCCTAAACTGGATGCTGCTCTCGCTCTCCCTACTTCTGCTCTGGTCTCTTAGTATTGTCTCTGCTTCTCTGTCCAGTACTCATTGCCCCTCGTTACTGATCATTGATTCACTTTTGCTTAGCAACCCCGCTCTAGCAAAATGAATGACTGATCACTCTGGTGTCTTTTCCAATTGACCCCTCAAGCCCCTTCTTATACTTTTTGGTTGGTCCTTCAACTGCTGAGATTAAATCTTTAATCAATGGCTAAGATTAGATTTGGATTATTCCATGAATTTTGGAAGCTTCCAACGCAGTTTTATATTAATACCCATTAATATTTTATTTTTCATAAGTTTAGACTTAGGAACTCCATTAAAAATATTAATTATTTTAATATCTCCCAAACCAGGTACAATCTATCCAAACCATTTCTGGGTCTTGGAGATCTCATGTGCTTTAGCCTCTCCACCATTTTTCATGGCTAGAGCACATCCGATGCTACCCCAAATCAACACTCCCTCTTAGCGAGGACTATGCTCTAGTAATACTCTTCACTGAGCATCACTCTGATTATATGACACCAGTACTTGCGCTGATGCTAGGCCTCCCCGCCCAATATCCTTTGCACTGCTGCATCCTGTACTGCTTCCCATGGCCCTGCAACTGTCACTGCTGCATCCGTACGACAACTCCCTCTGCATCTGTGCTGCTGCTGGTCCATCCTCCCAACACTGCATTTGTATTGCATCCCCCTCTCATCATGTTGCATTGTGCTATTGCATACTGCTACTGCACTGCAACTTAGTTACTGAGAGGCTTCTGACATCCTTGTCAGGCTAGAAACACTCCCGATGTTGAAGCTCCCTCTGCCGCTAACAAGTGCTCCCTCTACTGACCTCTGCGCTGCTGCAACAACTCCCTGCGTCTCGCATCGTTGCAAACCTTTCTGTGCCATCCTTCACTAGTGCAACACTCCCGTGCCTCTCGCATTGTTGTAGCCTACTAGCCTCGTGCTGCCCGGGGACTCCTGCACTGTAGTACTCTCTGCTGCTTCATTCGCATCTGCCTCTATTGACATTTGCCAGTCCTGCTACTGCTCTTTAGGGCTTCCAAAGCAAGGTATAATCCAAGAGGTTGGGTATCTCAAGGATCCTGCTCCTCATCCCCTGTAGTCCTCCTGACTACAACTCGATATCTCCCCACCTCTTCTCTAGAGGTACATGAGCACTCATGGCACACAGAACAGGTAGGATCTTGGCCTTCCAGATGACAAAGTTGGACGCTCCGTCCAGCCTGTCCGGATCTCTCAGCCCATTCACGACCATCTCTTTGCTCTTCTCTATCGACTCCTTTGAGTCTCTCTACTTCCCACCTAGAAGTTCTCGGTTTGACTCCTGCTGAGTCTCTCTACTTCCCGTCTGGAAGTTCTCGGTTCGACTCCTCTGTGTCTCTCTACTTCCCGTTTGGAAGTTCTCTTTTGGACTCCCTCTGAGTCCCGATTTCCCTCCTAGAAATCCTTCTGCCAACTGTCAAGTTGCTCCTCTCCGATCGTCTGTGCAACTATAGCAGTGATTTGGATTCCTTGGCTAGAAATCCGCCTCGGCAGCAACTCCCTCTACCTTGGTCTTGCCCTGTTAGGTACTATTTTGACCACAGTACCCCACTAGCTTCGCTCCCGCAAATTGCCCATAGCTTCCTTCACCCCAACCACTGGAGGACTCAGCCTCTAGGCTTTGCGCAATCCCGGATACAGCAAAAATAGCTCCCTCAGCCACTGCGTCAACCCTCTTGGTCTCTTTGTGGCTCTGTGTGAGCCTCTCTTTGCCCCCTCAGCCTCTGCGATGGCCTCTCTCTGGCCCGGACTGATGACGCAGTCCCTCTGCGTCAACCCTTCCTCAGTTGCTTCTGCAATGATCAGCTACTGTCACTCAAGAGAACTGAATCTGCTGCAAATGCTCTGCTTAGCTGATGCCTTCAACTCTCCTGTGATCTGCAACCATGCTCTAATACCATGTTGAATTTTCTAAGTCTATTTGTTAGAAAATTAATCTGTGTTTTGCCGGTTTATTTCTTCTACTTGTACATTCCGAAAAAGTTATTTAAAACATTTAAATACCGAAATAAGCACAATACAGTCACAACATCTATAGATCATCAGCGGAAAGAAAACAACCACACAAGTGACACCGTTATTTTTGAACAAATGTTCTCAAAAAAACCCAATGCGGGAAAATAAGTGCAGCTATTCTGAGGGTTTATTATTATGCAGTATTTCCTTGAGTACAACTGGGTGCCTAACCAGCTCACCCGATAGAGAAAAAAATACACGGAAGCAATACCTCTATATTCGGAAACAGGGATTCAGAAAAACTTGTTCCACGAAACCCTCTCCGGCACAACTAAAGCTTAGCGTTGACCCTTCTGGCCTCTGCGTTAGCCTCCTGCTGACCTGCGTCAGCCCTCTGAGGCACTGCGCAGCCTCTGGGACCCTTTGCGTCACTCCAACAGCCTCTGCATGGATGACGCAGTTCCTCTGGCCTCTGCGCAATCTCTGCTGGGCTCTGCGTGGCCTGAACTAGCTATTGTTCTCGCTCTCCCTGCTTCTATGCTGGTCTCTCAGTACTGTCTCTGCCTCTCTGTCCAGTATTCACTGCCCCTTGCTGCTGATCACTGATTCAACTTTGCTTAGCAACCCCGCTCTAGCAAAATGAATCACTGATCACTCTAGTGTGTTCTCCAACTGACCCTCAAGCCTCCTCTTATACTTTTCTTGTTAGTCCATCAACGACCGAGATTACATCTCTAATCAACGGCTAAGATTAGATTTGGCTTGATCCATGACTTTTGGAACTTTCTAACCCTGTTTTATATTAATATCCATTAATATTTTATTTTTCCTAAGTTTAGACTTAGGAACTCCATTAAAAATATTAATTATTTTAATATCTCCCAAATCGGGTACAATCTATCCAAACCATTTATGGGTATTGGAGATCTCATGTGCTTTAGCCTCTCCACCAATTTCCATGGCTAGAGCACATCCGATGCTACCCCAAATCAACAATTTTTGGACAATTGTCCCTAGAAAAACCCAATGTGGAAAAACCAGTGCAACAGAGGAGGATTTTATTAATCAGTTTTTCTTTAGTACAACTAGGGTGCCAAACTAGCTCACCCAACAGAGATAAATCCTTCAGCGCCTACTCTAGGCTTAGCGTCTGTTCAGCTAGCCTCTGTGCAACTCCTAGACCCTCAGTGTCAGCATCTGCCTCATTGCGTTAGCACTTGGCCTCTTTGTGTCACCCACGTAGCCCCTCCAATGACTGCGCAGTCCAACTGCCTTTGTGTCTTCCTGAGTGGCTTGGCGTCTGCCTCTCTGAACGCTGCGCTGGTCCTCCAGCACTGTCCCTGCCTCTCTGTTACGTACTCACTACCTCTTGTTGCAATCCGGTCTTCTAGTTCAAATTTCTCAGCAAGCCCCGCTCTATAAATCGAACTGACTGGTCTCCCTCAGTGTATCTCCAACTGACCCTCAAGCCTTCTCTTATATTTTTCCTGTTGATGAATGAACGACCGAGATTAAGTCCCTAATCAACGGCTAAGATTAGATTTGGCTTGATCCATGTCATTTAAAACCTTTTAGCCCAGTTTTATATTAATACCCATTAATATTTTTATTTTAATATCTCCTTCATTGGGCATAATTTCCTCAAACTATTTCTAGATCTTGGAGATCTCACGTGCTTTAGCCTCAACACCAATTTTCATGGCTAGAGCACATCTGATGCTACTCCAAATCAACACAATATCAATATCCAGTTTAGCAATCACGTTGACATGATAGTAAAATGCAGATAGAACATGAACATAAATAGTAGAAAACAAGCCAAGATAAGAAGACATAAGATGTGGCAACAGCCAGGGACAAACCCTAATGTGGGGAAACCCTTGATCAATTTTTCTTATAGTCTTCAATAGTTCAATAGAGAGAGATAGTACAATTTACAAATCTGATAATTTATAATAGAAGCAAAAGAGCCCTAACCAGAAAAGTCAATGCTGGTCAACAGGGCAGATTTGACCCTCAACAATTCGGTCAACTTTAGTCAACTTCGGCCTCCAAACAGAAATATGAATCAGCCCTCAAAACAGTCCAAAATCAGGCCAATCAAAATCTGGTCAAACAGTCAACCTGTGGTTAGCCCTAGCCACAGTCAAGACTGGTCAAAGCCAATGGATTGCCTCGATTTCTGTGCCCAGAAATGCGGCCTGCCCAAACACAAATACCTCACACAAAAACACAATCAAACGGGTCAATACTGCTGGTCAACACTTGGTCAAACTGTCCTTGAAAATTCGGTCAACATAGTCATTGCCCAAAAACAGAAAATTGCCCTTCTTTCCTTCACACGTGTGGAGAGAGATGCTGCCCAGAAATGCGTACCCAATCAACTAGGAGAGAGAGAGTTGTGTGAAATGTGAGTGTGTCCAAATGAGGCTAAGTCACCTTCTATTTATATGCCACGTTGATGACGAATAAACATGACTGTTGGGCTTCTGAGCCTACATAAGTTTTGCCAGCCGACCTTGACAATTTGTCCATAATCAAAATAAATTCATAACTTCATTTGTACATGTCAGAATCGGATGATCTCTAGATCAATCCTACACCTCTCGGAGAGAGGAATCCAAGAAAAATATCAGCTCTCATAAATAAGATGACCCATGTGGAGTTTGGCGCTAGTTGCCAATTTTAACTGTGGGTCACAATGGTGAACTCTCCAACAACACGTAGTCAACTTAGGTCACAATTCCTGATCAATTGACCTGCTTTGATACCGTAATAAAGTATGAAGAGAGTCCTAGATAAGAGTTGGAACTCGTGTGATAATTACTTACAGAGCTCCACTATTATTTAAATGATAGATCTCTGGTACATATAAGATTGGTTGGAGTAACAACTCCCTACAGGTTTACTAACAGCTGGTGCCACACATCTACACTTTAGGAACTGAACATAACAACCTCAGACAACGTCCTAGAGATCAGCAAGAGAAAGGAATAGAAAAGGATATCTACCTTGTAACTAGTTGACAGAATTACAAGCTGAAATGGGCTTTAATTCTAACACATTGGGCATCCTAAACAGCATGAGGGTAGAAATAGTTTATTTGCAGTCTTGTTATGTTGACAATAGACATAATTTGTCATTTGGCAGATCAGACCATTGAGACTTGTTATCATGATAGCAACATTTGATTAAAATAATATGACCAGATTCCTCTTATCACAATGTGGCTAGAGCATCTTATAATTTATTGCATCTGGGAGAGAGTGCAACCAACACCATTTCGATTGGATTCCTTCAACTGAGAGGCTATGGGTGGGGGGTTATCTATTTCACACAAGATGCCCGGGACTTGCATCTGGCCCCAATTGCTGTTGTGTGCACTGCACATCCACGAGCACAAGTGTGTCATTGGTGAGATTTGAACCTTGGTGGTGGCAATATCAGTGCCCAGAGTTCACTGGCCTAGAAAGACAGCATTGACAAGCCTGTATTTTTTATGAAGCATCCTATCTTAATCCATCTCGTGATTTGGTTGACAAAGCTTTCATTTTTGTTTATAGAAGACAAAGACATGCTAATTATGTTGGGTCCTTTTTGTTTGATAATGTCTATGTTTGTGGTTGGTGTTTAGTGCATCACCTTGCAAATAATTTTTTAAATAATTTGTGGTATTATTCAGGGTATGGGTGTGCTTTTTCTAATGAGCAAGCATTTGTCTAGTAGATTTGAAATAATGAGCCTTGATAATTTTATGTTGGACCTGTAGGAAAAGTTTGTCCATGGGGTATAATTAATAATATCTTGATTTGATTTTTCACAGGAGGAGTTTCAACTAGCCTTATTCAAGACAAACAAAAAGGAAAGCTTATTTGCAGACAGAGTATGCACATCCTTCCTTTTGTCTCTTTATCCTTAGATCCGAAATTGATTCTTCATTGTTAGTTTCCTATGCAGAATTTCTCAGATTTTATTTTCGAAATTAAGACGGAATTATATTATAAAAACAAATTTGTACAAAAACAGGGAGAGCTATCTGTTTTTCTCCCCACTGTATTTCTAAAGTTGGCCTCGATAATAATCAGTACCTGTACAGCCCACAGCTGAAAGAGTACAAGGATAAAGCACAAAAGGGCGTCACAGACAGAAACAAACTAAAAACCTGCAGTAAAAGGGAGAATAAGGCAACACTGGCCAGTGCACTGCAGGTGTTTACAAATGTGCTGGAAAGAGAAGGATATGTGCAGAAGTGAGAGAAAAACAAGCCCTAGTAAAATGCCTATGACAATACAACCAATATGCGTGAAATCAGTCCTGCAGTAAGTGCAATAAGAGGGAAAAGAAGGCCTACACAAGTGCACACGAGAGACCCCAATCACAATTAGAATGCCAAGCATGAAAAGGTATGGGTGCCTGTAGGCTAAAAACACTTTGATAAAGAATAATGCCCTTTGGCTAAAGAATTATCAGAAGATCCCTTGATCTCACAAGATTTTGCAAATGAGCTAGAGGGTTTATTTATACTTATAATTAGGTAGGGTGCTTACCCCACGGATGTTTTATAAGCCTGCAACAAGATTGACTAGATCAACCTAATTTATAACCATAACCAAATCATCACAATAAATAAATGCACATAAGGGTTGTTCAACCTAGGAAGGCCTTAGCCTAAGAACCTAAAAATACCAAATAGGTCATAACCCTATGTGAAGATTCTACCATTCTCAACATGTGTTCTGGAGTGATCGTGAAATAGTGGGTTGTCAAAGAGTTTGATGCAAGTCTGATTATCACAGTAATCAATAGTGGGGCTCCAACAACTGATCCCTAGCTCCATTCCCCTGCCCCCGTCACACTCTCACTCTTGAAGCTTGCTTCGATGGTAAATGTTCTTCCAAAATTGGTCCCTGCACTACTGGAACGATTCTTGTTGCTACCAGATCACGTGAGTTGAAATTAGAAATTGCTCATGGTAAGATGCTTAAACAAGCTTTGCAGATATTATCATCATTTGTTCTTTTCAGTTTAGAATCAAGATTGTAAATCTTAGAATTGTGTCTTTATAATGGCATATTTTGTAAACATTACATGGTAGTTGAAGTTTAAAGCACTGCATATCACAACACTTTGGACATAATGCCCTGTTTCATTTCATGGTTGATGTTATCTGTTACAGTCAGTTGATGACAAATTTGTTGAAACTTGAAGGTTGATATATTGGTTGATGATTTGATGACAATGCTATAAGGTATAGATGTTAGATGTTTGATGTTATTTGTATACTAAATTAGTGATGTTTTAATGATTATCATTAATGTACTACAAAAATCTATGTTTTCATATTATTTTTCCAGTAATTCACCATTTTGCATGCTTTTTTAAATATATATGCATTGGAAATTATGTTGTATAAAAAATGCTCCCAAAATGCTTCTCTCATGGAGTCTTTTGGAAATTGGGGCTTCATGCTTCGTTTCCTCTTGTTACTGCTCAAATTGTAGATTAAAATGGTAAAAGCTCCAACCCAGATTGTACAATCCAAGTGGAACTTGAATAGGTCACCCACGGTCACTTCAGTGGCCTACCTCTACCACTTTAGGCTGATTCTCCTCCAACTCGAGGGGGGGCTTCCCTAAAAATCATTAGGGCATTGGCAATAAGGAGCAAGGTGATATAGTGATTAAATTGAGTTTAAGAGAAAGAGAAAATATTGGTGATGGAGGGATGTAAAGATCAGTGCCAATATTCAACGATGATGGAGTCAAGGGAATATCAATTATGAGAGAATGTTAAGAAGAATGACCCTCTTGTCAGTTTCCTGAAATAATGGATCAAGACAAATTGTAAAGTCAAAACACACACTAGAGAGGATTCTTCCATAGAATTGCCCTTAGCCCAAGGATTTACTATGGCATGAAACAAACCAGACGTCTACTAAGGGAGCCTCCTTGAGGGTCTGCCTAGCAAAGAGGGTTGACACTTCAAACCAACAAAGGGGGCATGAAGGCCTATGCCATTGACATCCCCATCCATGTGACAATGTTGCCCCTCGGTGGATCAGTTTCACTACGCCTTGTGGTGATCCTGAGTCACTTACAAATTCAAACCCTTAGAAATGCTATAAATGGAACCAAGAAAAAATGCCTCCCTTGTCAAAGCATACATCGCCTAGTAAACACAAAACCTCGTTCAACACCAAGAAATATTTTCGTTAAACCCCAAGGTAAAGAAATACTCCCACCTTCCAACTATGAATTGCAAATGAGGAAGTCCTTCCTTTATATAGAGGAGGCAAGGAACTTCCTTTACATTAAATATTTGGGTAATTTCTTTAAATCTAGCCAGGAAATTATACATCTATTCTATTTCTAGAAACTAAAAGTTAATAAAATAAAGTGGTCAAAGCCACTTGTACAATGAGAAATAATAGATCCCCACAAAAAGGTGCATCTATCCGTCCAAGTAGGGAAGAAAGAGTCCATAGATTATTATTTCTTAAGAATAATGACCAACATTCCCTTGATGTTGAATTTTCATGACCCTGATGCTAGGATAGAATCTTAAAATCTCTGACGCTACCAAACTATGAATCTCAACAAAGCTACTTTGCATAGCAAAATATAAATAATAGTAAATCACACATGCACAATTATCGACAACTTTTTACAAATTTTTCAACCCAACTTCGTTATATTAATCAACATATAATACAACTATGTAGGGCTCCCGTACAAGGGATAATGGCCATCAATTATCCACAAGTACAAGAATACAAGATGCAATGACAATCTCGCTACAATCTTAGTGTCTATGTCGTATCTTGTGCTGCCAGTCCTTTGCTTTCGTTATGCTCTCTAGCTGCCCCCTAGTCCATCAAGAAACAACATAGAGAGACTCTAGGAGGGCTGCCATCTAACACTGCTGCAAGTCACCTTTGCTACAATGAACACGGGTTGATCCAATCTGCTCCTCTAGGCTGGCCAACACCTGAGCTTCAATCTGCCAATTTAGTAGTTTCTTTCGTCCATCAAAGAGCTACACATTAGGCTCCAATCTTCACCCAACTTCAATTGTCAAGCTCCCTTTATGACTACTTGTTAAGGGCTACTCTTGGACACCAACACATTGCTCTCCAACAATCTAATGATGCCCAATACCTATGTCAATAATCCACTATAGAATCTACACCTAGTTAGGGTCTCTAACCACCCAAGTGAAGACTAACACATGTCTTCCACACGCTGCAACTTTGTCCACACTAGGACACCATCCCTAGCAACAATTCAACGTTAAATCAGCATACCTTAATTTTGGTCCAACTCTGCCATAGGTTAGCTTTACTAGTTAGGGCAAGATGACAGACATATCAAAGCTCTTAACTCCTCTAAACTGCCTCCTATCAACTGTGACTCCCCTATTCTTAAGTGTTGCTCTTGTGTGCTTGAGTTCTCCACTGTTACTGGCCCTCCAAATAGACTTACGGCCCCTCACCAAGATGAAGTAGGGCTGCGACCCTGCTTAAATCATTCACTGGCCCTCCAAATAGACTTACGGCCCCTCACCAAGATGAGCTAGGGTTGCGACCCTGCTTAAATCACCCAAACAGACCTGTGACACCTTCTTTAGAGTTTTCCCCACACACAATAAGCTTGGACATTGCCTAGAATTGCTCCTTGAGTCCTCAACGTGCTCTGCTCCTACTTGGCCCCTGAAATAGTCATGAACAGACCTCAAAACAATCCTATTTTCAAACTCAACCTTCCTTCTTGAGCTGCGGCTACCTCAGAAGTTGATTTGCTTATGAAATGTTGCACTTGGATGTGAAAAATAATCCTCTTCACCTTATATCTATACCAGTACAATTTTGATTTGGGGTAGCATCGTATGTGCTCTAGCCATGAAAATTGGTGGAGAGGCTAAAGCACATGAGATCTCCAAGACCCAAAAAAGGTTTGGACAGATTGTACCCGGTTTGGGAAATATTAAAATAATTAATATTTTTAATGGAGTTCCTAGGTCTAAACTTAGGAAAAATAAAATATTAATGGGTATTAATATGAAACTGGGTTAGAAGCTTTCAAAAGTCATGGATCAAGCCAAATCTAATCTTAGCCATTGATTAGAGATTTAATCTCGGCTGTTGAAGGACCAATGAGAAAAGTATAAGAGGAGGCTTGAGGGTCAGTTGAAGAACACACTAGAGTGATTAGTTATTCGATTTACTAGAGCGGGGTTTGCTAAGTAAAGTCGAATCAGTGATCAACAATGAGGGGCAGTGGGTACTAGACAGAGAGGCAGAGATAGTGCCGAGAGACCAACTGCAGATCTCTGCAGATGCAGAAGCCAGAGCAGACCATGCAAAACCTAGCAGAGACAGTGTAGAGGCCAGAGGGCTTGTGTCATCCTCGCAGAGGGTAGCATGAGTGACGCAAAGGGTCCCATAGGTTGCGCAGTGCCTCAGAGGGCCGACACAGAGGCCAGAAGGGCCAGCGTAGTGCTTTAGAGTTGTTGGAGAGGGTTTCGTGGGACAGGTTTTCTGAATACTTGTTTTTGAATAGAGAGGTATTACTATCGGTTGTTTTTCTTTGTCGGGTGAGCCAGTTTGGCACCCAGTTGTACTAAAGGATATATTGCATAATAATAAACCCTCAGAATTGCTGCACCGATTTTCTCGCATTGGGTTTTTCAGGGGATGAGTAGTCCAAAAATAACTGTGTCACTTGTGTGCTTGTTTTCTTTCAGTTGATGATCTGTAGTGTTGATTTGGGGTATCATCGGATGTGCTCTAGCCACGAAATTTCGTGGAGAGGTTGGGGCACGTGAGATCTCCAATACCCATAAAGGGTTTGGGCAAATTCTAAACAGATCAGGAGATATTAAAATAATTAATATTTTTAATGAAGTCCCTAAGTCTAAACTTAGGGAAAATAAAATATTAATGTGTATTAATATGAATCTGTGTTAGAATGGTCCAAAATACATGGATTAAGCCGGATCTAATCTTAGCCATTGATTAGGGACTTAATCTCGGCCGTTGATATGTCAAGAGGAAAAGTATAAGAGGAGGTTTGAGGGTCCCTTGGAGAATACACCAGAGTGATCAGTCATTCTATTCTCTAGAGCGGGGTTTGCTAAGAGAGATAAAATCAGTGATCAGAGAGCAGCTGAGGGGCATTGAGTACAGAGAGATAGAGAGGCAGAGATAGTGCCGGGAGAGCAGTAGAGAAGCTAGAGAGAGTGACGCAGGAGCAACCAGTGCCCACGCAGAGGCAACTAAGCGCTGCACAAAGCACCAGAGAGGCCAACGTAGCTGATGCAGAGGGTTAGAGAGCTGACGCAGGGCCTCCTGGGGCTGATGCAGGCCAAGATGCGCTGACGCAGGGCCAACACTGGGCTAGGAGAGGCTGACGCAATCCAAATTGGGCAGATGCTCGGGTTTTTGGGGCAGATTGGTGCTGAGTAGCTGCCGGAAGGATTATCCGGGGTTTTAGCCAGTAGATTTGTTCGAAACTGAGAGGTATTATTGCCAAGGAAATTCTCTGTTGGGTAGGCCAGTTTCGGCACCAAGATTGTACTCTGATATTGCTTAATAAGAAAACCCTCAGATAGTTGCACTGATTTTCCCACATTGGGTTTTTCCGGGGACATTAGTCCAAAAATAATGGTGCCATATGCAATGTTTTAAAACTCCGACTCTAACTCCGACTCGGCCGAGGGTCAACTCTGACTTCGACTTGGTATCGACTCGGCTGGCTCGATTTCAATGACTCGGTCGTTGAAAAAAATACATTAAATATTTATTTTTGATAAAAACACATAATTTTAAAGATTTTCATTCATGTTTCCAAAAACACAACATTAGAATATAGATAGAAGACAACATATGATCAAAGTAGGCTCATGAATATATCCATTATATCAAAATGGCACCTAGTGCACTGTCCAATACATACACGATGATGATATAGAGATCAAAACAAAAACACATAACCAAGGAAGCTATAAATGGCCTCTACAACAAAAGTCTGTGACCAGTACTATTGGTTAGTACTAGAGTTGCCAACATCATCTGGCTCAGTGTTACTTGGGAGCGAGAGCGAAAGTGGGGAGTGAGAGCAAAAACGGGAGCGCGAGCGACATTTTCAGAAGCTCCTGGTTTGGGAGCAAATCCCAGAGGAGTTCGACAACCAATGTCACTAACATCAAGGTACATAGAGGGATT
>APFE030554329.1:0-28298 GCA_000404065.3 Pinus taeda | reverse complement strand
AAAAATTTAAGTAAAAGTATGAAAATGAAGATTAAGGAGAATGTCACTTTTACTTTAAGAATTTAACATTACCATGAAATTTGAATAGCATATCAATACTAGGAGAGGGGAATGGACCCCAAAGACTAAAAAACCAATTAATAAAACCATTTGGAGTCCCCGACACTCAGAAAAAACATAAAAAAGAAATTGCGTTTTTGGGGTTTACTGGCTGCATGAAGTGACTTGGCCGAGTTGATACGGACTCGGCCGAGTCGGCCGAGTTAAGACTCACCTGGCCAAGTTGATATGGACTCGGCCGAGTTAACACTGACCTGGCCGAGTCATGCCATGACATGGCCGGGTCAGTCTTAACTCGGCCGACTGAACTGGTTCGACGACCGAGTCGCAAATTATTTTACTGGCTCGGACCAACTCAGCCAAGTCGGTTCCGAGCCGGCCGGCTTTTAAACACTGGTCATATCGCGTGATTGTTTCTGTTTTCATTAGTTGCTGATCTGTAATATTTTGAGCATGCACTGTGTTATTTTTCAGTATTTACCTTGTAATAACTTGTTAAGTAAATAAAACAAGTAGGTAGGAATAAATCAGATAAAGTGCATGGAGGGTTTCTAACTAAGTAAACTTAGAAACTTCAACATGGTATCAGAACGTGATTGCAGATCACAGGAGAACTAAAGGACATCAGTTGAGCGGAGCAATAGCAGCAAAGAGTAGCTCTCCCGAGGTGACAAAAGTTGTTTCTAGCAACACAACAGCCTAGGAGAATGACGCAGAGCTAGCCAGGACTCAGGCAGGGCGACGCAGAGGCAGCCGGGAGTTGCGCAGAGCCTCAGAGTGGTCAGCGTTGCTGACGCAAAGAGCCAAAGGATTGACGCAGGGCTTCCCAGGGCCGATGCAAACTCATTCGGGGTGACGTAGGGCCAGCGTGATGCAGAGAGGGGCTGACGCAATCCACAGATAGGCAATTGCTAGGGTTTACAAGGCTGCAGGAATATTGTAGAGTGGAGCTGGTGAGGTACCGTAGTCAGAACAGTACCTGACAGAGCAAGGCCAGAGGAGTTGCTATCGAGGATTTCTAGTCGAGGAACCCGGATCAGTGGTGCAGTTGCACAAGACGATCAGAGTAGGGGACATCTCGACAAGCGGCATAAGGATTTCTAGGAGGGAAATCAGGACTCAGAGGGAGTCCAGAAAAGAACTTCTAGACGGGAAGCAGAGACTCAGAGGAGTCGAACGGAGAACTTCCAGGAGGGAAGTAGAGGAGCATCATGGCACTACACGGAGTAAGAGACCAGGATAGACTGGACGGAGCATCGAACTTCACAATCTGGAAGGCCAGAATCTTATCCGTACTTGACAAGAATCGTGTCAAGAACTTCGCCTTGAAGGTAATAACTGTCCCAGTCGACCCTAGTGATAATGACAGGTACGAGGAGGCGATGGCGAGGGCCAAGAGCATTATCCTTGACGGGGTCAAGGATCATGTAGTACCACACATAGCCGAGAAGGAAACAGCATTTGAGATGTGGAAGGCTCTCAAGAAGCTGTACTAGCAAACTTCTATGCAGAGAAGAATGCTGCTTGAGAATCAGATGAGGTCGTATCAGATGAAGAAGGGACAATCGATTGACACCTTCTTCGGAGGACTGAATGAGATCCGAGACCATTTGACTGCTATAGGGGCGACATCGGATCAAGAGCTAATGGTGAGGACAACCTTGAATGTTGTCTCAGAAGACTGGGAAGTATCTGTCCAGAGTATACTGGGCAGAGGGACACTTCCACCTTGGGATGAGATGTGGGCAGCTCTTCACCAGGAAAAGATCAAATGGCAGTCGAAGACAGGTAGCAGCAGCAAGGGGATTAAAGTCAAGCAGGAGGAGGAAGACGTGGCCTTAGCATCTGAGGGAAAGTAGGAGAAGCGGAAGAAGAAAGATCTCTCCAAGATCAAGTGATTCCACTATGGAGAGCTAGGTCATTATGCGACCCAGTGTGTAAGGAAGAAGAGTAAGGGAGAGTATTCCGTGACTAAGGCAGCGCTAGCACGGGTAGAGAAGGAAGTTTTGATAGATGATGACTGTGCCATGAGTGCACACACACCACTCGAGCGGAAGTGGGGAGACATCGAGCTGTAGTTAGGCAGATTACAGGCGATGAGGGGCAGGATGCTTGAGGTACCCAGCCTCTTAGATTAGACCTTGGTATGGGAGCCCCGAAGAGGAGTAGCAGGACTGGCTGAGTCGGGTGGAGACGGATGTGGATGGAGTGTCAGAGAGAGCTACAGTGCAGGAGTCCGGAGATAGCGTGAGGCTAGCAGGCTGCAGCAATGCGAGAGGCACAAGAGTGTTGCACTAGTGCAGGATGGCACAGAGAGGTGTGCAGTGGTGCGAGATGCAGGGAGTTGTTGCAGCAACGCAGAGGTCAAAGAGGAAGCACTTGTCAGCAGCGGAGAGAGCTTCAACATCAGTGGGTGTCTCTAGCCCAATAGGGAGGTCAGATTGGGAGATCAGTTACTTACTTCTCAGTAACTGAGTTGTAGTGCAGCAGTGAGCAGCACGATGCAACATGATGACAGGAGGTGCAGTGCGGATGCAGTGCTGGGAGAAAGGACCAGCAACAACACGTATGCAGTGCTGGGAGAAAGGACGAGCAACAACGCGATGCAGAGGGCACTGTCGTACAGATGCAACAGTGGCAGTGGCAGAACCATGGGCGACAGTACAGGATGCAGCAGTGCAAAGGATGTTGGGCAGGAAGGCCTAGCATTAGCATAGGTACTGATGCCGGATGATTAGAGTAATACTCAGTAAGGAGTATTGCTAGAGCACAATCCTCGCTAAGAGGGAGTGTCGATTTGTGTAGCATCGGATTTGCTCTAGCCATGAAATTTGGTGGAGAGGTTGGGGCACATGAGATCTTCAATACCCAGAAAGGGTTTGGGCAGATTCTAAACAGATAAGGAGATATTAAAATAATTAATATTTTTAATGAAGTCCCTAAGTCTAAATTTAGGGAAAATAAAATATTAATGTGCATTAATATGAATCTGTGTTAGAATGGTCCAAAAGACATGGATCAAGCCGGATCTAATCTTAGCCGTTGATTAGGGACTTAATCTCAGCAGTTGATATGTCAACAGGAAAAGTATAAGAGGAGGCTTGAGAGTCACTTGGAGAATACACCAGAGTGATCAGTCATTCTATTCTCTAGAGTGGGGTTTGCTAAGAGAGATAGAATCAGTGATCAGAGAGCAGCTGAGGGGCATTGAGTACAGAGAGACAGAGAGGTAGAGATAGTGTCAGGAGAGCAGTAGAGAAGCTAGAGAGAGTGATGCAGGAGCAACCAGTGCTCATGCAGGGCCACATAGAGGTAGCTAAGTGCTGCGCAGAGCACCAGAGAGGCCAGCGTAGTTGACGCAGAGGGTCAGAGAGCTGACGCAGGGCCTCCTAGGGCTGATGCAGGCCAAGATAGGCTGACGTAGGGCCAATGTTAGGCTAGGAGAGGCTGACGCAGTTCAGATTGGGCAGACGTTGGGGTTTTTGGGGCAGATTGGTGTTGAGTAGCTGCCGGAAGGATTATCCGGGGTTTCAACCTGTAGATTTGTCAAAAACTGAGAGGTATTACTGCCAAGGAAATTCTCTATTGGGTAGGCCAGTTTCGGCACCCAGATTGTACTCTGATATTGCTTAATAAGAAAACCCTCAGATTGCTGCAGCAGTGTTTTTATGCCCAGTCGGCTCGGAACTGACTCGGCCAAAAAAATTTGAACTCGGTGGTTGAACCGGTTTGGCCGGCCGAGTTAATACCGAGCCGACCGAGTCCGTATCAACCCGGCCGGGTCAAGGAAAGCGGCTAGTGAACCCCCAAAAACACAATTTTTTTGATTTTTTTTTTAATGTTTTTTCTGAGTGTAGGGGACTCCAAATGGTTTTATTAATTAATTTGTTGGTCTTTGGGGTTCATTACTCTCTCCTAGTATTGATATGCTATTCATGGTAATGTTAAATTCTTAAAGTGACATTCTCCTTAATCTTCATTTTCATCCTTTTACTTAAATTATTAACATTACCATGAAATGACTCAAGATGTTTGAGAGTGGTTTCGACCTCATTGGATTTCATATGGAGAAAGTAGAATTTTAGATTTCATTCAAAATCCAGCAGAGTTATCAGTTTTTCAGGATTTCAGGATTGGCGGATTGCAATGTTTCCATTGAATTTTGTCATGTATTAGGGTATGGAACTCGTATTTAATCAAGAGCACCAATCCTTCTATGTACCTTGATGTTAGTGACATTGGTTGTCGAACTCCTCCGAGATTCGCTCCCAAACTGGGAGCTTCTGAAAATGTCGCTCCCGCTCCCGTTTTCGCTCTCTCTCCCCTCTTTCGCTCCCGCTCCCAAGTAACACTGAGCTAGATGACGTTGGCAACTCTAGCAGTAGCCAGTAGTATTGGTCACCGAGTTTTGTTGTAGAGGCCATTTATAGCCTCCTTGGTTGTGTGTTTTTGTTTTGATCTCTATATCATCATCGTGTATGTAATGGACAGTGCACTGGGTGCCATTTTGATATAATGGATATATTCATGAGCCTACTTTGATCATATGTTGTCTTCTATCTATATTCTAATGCTGTGAGTTTGGAAACATGAATGAAAATCTTTAAAATTATGTGTTTTTATAAAAAAATAAATATTTAATGTATTTTTTACAACAACTGAGTCATTGAAATCGAGCCGGCCGAGTCGATATCGAGTCGGAGTCGGATTCGAAGTTTTAAAACATTGAGCTGCACCAGTTTTCCCACATTGGGTTTTTCCGTGGACATTAGTCCAAAAATAATGGTGTCATATGGCATGATTGTTTCTATTTTCTTTAGTTGCTGATCTATAATATGTTGAGCATGCACTAGTGTTTATTTTCAGTATTTACATTGTAAATAACTTGTTAAGTAAAATAACAAGTAGGTAGGAATAAATTAGATAAAGTGCATGGAGGGTTTCTAACCAAGTAAACTTAGAAACTTCAACATGTAGACGTTGTGACTGTATTGTGTTTATTTCGGTATTTAAATGTTTTAAATAACTTGTTTAGAATTTACAAGTAGAGGAAATAAACCAACAGAATACAGATTAATTTTCTAACGGATAGACTTAGAAAATTCAACATATAAGGGCTCCACGAATTCCTTGAAGAGACATGTCTTTTGGCACATTTCATTTCAAGCCTACATGACTTATGTGCCAAAAACCCATCCTTAACCTTCAAAAATTCATATCTCATCGTAGACAACTTGGAATTCGATGATTCTCGTTGCATTGGATTCTCCTCAACGCCCTCTATCATCTTCATCCATCACATGTCCAAAATGCCCCATGGTTTTGGCCCAAACTTCAATATGTGCAAAACCCCAACCTTGGGTTCCATGCCTACAAATGACTTTTGTGGCGCTCCAACCTTCAAACCCCAAATCCTAGGGCTTGGAGTACCTCCCAAGATACTCAAAAATCAACACTCCCTCTTAGCGAGGGAGGTACTTCCAAGACTAGGGAGTAGCTCATCATCATCATCACTACTCGTAATACTCGCCCAACTCATGGCGCTCACAACTGCAACAATCCTTGTAGCGTGAACTATGCTTCTCTCAGAAGTGTTGCTGTCACTGGAAGCATCGTGCTTCTTCTTCTCCTGAATTGTCTTCCATTCTCTCCATTATTCGTTCTTGGCAAATGTAGAAGCACCCTTGCTCCCCACTGACCACACGCTCTTCTTGGGTTGCAAAGTTTCCCTCTAAACCTGCAAACTCCCTCTAGAACTCGACTCCCTCTAAGACTCTGAAATCTGGACCTTCTTCTTTGGAACCTGCACCTAGTCCTCTTGCTTCTTCTTCTCATGATATATAGGCTTGCCTGTCAGCCTGTATAGACCATGCTCTCTAACTCCAATCACAATGCTTGCAGAGCTAGAGCCTCTGGGCTTGAGTCTTGCCTTCCCATCTTGTAATAAGACCTCAAATCCCTTCTTCTCGATTATTGAGACAAATATCACGCTATATCTGAGTCTCGGTACAAACAATACATCTTGGATAAGCATCACTCGTCTTGGTTCCCTCCTGAATGGCACAACTCCCAATCTTCGGATCTCCTTCTGACTCTTGTTGCCCAACACCATGTGCAATTTCGAGTCCCACTCAGCTAGAGTCTTGAATACCTCTTGTGACCTGCCATATGTTTCGATGCACCACTGTCCACGTACCATCCATCCTTGTCAATAGTACCATGCGAGAAATAAGAGATCATAGCAACGTCCTCCTCCCCCAACCTCCCAGTGAGAGCATCTATCTCAGCAGAGGTGGAAACACCGACAACTTGCTTCCCTTTCTTCTTCTCGTCATCCCCTGTCTTCTTCTTCATCAGACATCTCGACGAAAAATGACCCATCTCGCCACATTTGAAACACTTGACTTTACTCAAGTCCTTCTTCTACTTACCCTTCATTCGTGTTGCAAGTGCCACATCATCATCTAAAGCCTTCTTCTTTGGATGAAGATCCTCGTCTCGCAACTCTTACTGAATGAAGTCGTCCCGCAACCTACTCAGTCTGGTAACTTCTCTGTGGCAACAATCCCCTTGATGAAGGGCTTCCATTCTTAGGTGAACCCTTTCAAAGCAATCCTTGCCATATCCGAATCTAAAATAGTCACAACGACGACAACAGGCTCATCTTTGACCTGAGACAACCTTGTCAGATACGAAGTTACTTCTCCACCCTGTATTGGTGGACTTCAACTTATCCTCCAATACCAGTACCCGGTTCTCGTTCTTATTTTGGAACAAATTCTAAAGAGCCATCCACATCTCATGAGTAGAGTTCTTCCTAGACAAATGAGGTATTAGGGGATCCTTTACACCATCAAGAATGATCAATATCACCTCATACCCAATTCCTCGTACACTTCCAGCTCCTTAGAGTCAGTTGATTCTTGATCTCTTTCTCGGCGAACTCCCAGATCTTGTTGACCTGTAATACCAACTTGATCCTTTCCTTCCAAGGACTATAGTTGGATAGTCCTTCCAGCCTGTCGTCATATGGGAGATCAACCTGCAACTTCGACATTGTAGTGAGCCCCACAATGTGACCAACTACCTCTTAAGCTGTACTTTGCTGTGCACTCTTTGATTCATTGTCTTCCAAAGTAGCTCAGACATGCTTTGATACCATGTTAAATTTCCACAACCTTGGTGCTAGGATAGAATCTTAAAATCTCTGACGCTACCAAACCAAGAATCTCAACAAGGCTACTTTGCACAATGGAATATAAACAACAGTAAATCACAAATTCACAATTATAGACAACCTTTTACAAATTTTTCAACCCAACTTCATTATATTAATCAACATATAATACAATTGTCTAGGGCTCCCGTAGAAGGGATAATGGCCCCCTTAGTTATCCACAAGTACAAGAATACAAGATACAATGACAATCTCACTACAATCTCAACATCTATGTCGTATCTCGTCATGCCGGTCCTTCGCATCCGTTTTGCTCTCTAGCTGCCCCTTAGTCCATCAAGAAACAACACATAGAGGCTCCAAGAGGGCTGCCACCTATCACTGCTGCAAGTCACTTCTGCTACAATGAACACAGATTGATCCAATCTGCTTCTCTAGGCTGGCCAACACCTGAGCTTCAATCTGCCAATCTAATAGTTTCTTTCGCCCATCAAAGAGCTACACGTTAGGCTCCAATCTTCACCCAACTCCAGCTGTCAAGCTCCCTTTATGAATGCTTGTCAAGGGCTACTCT
Source organism: Pinus taeda (assembly GCA_000404065.3). Taxonomy (NCBI): domain Eukaryota; kingdom Viridiplantae; phylum Streptophyta; class Pinopsida; order Pinales; family Pinaceae; genus Pinus; species Pinus taeda. Next base: position 20,487 of record APFE030554329.1, on the reverse strand, counting down.
TGGACACCAACATGTTTCACTCGAATAATCTAATGATGCCCAATACCTCTGTCAATAATCCACTGTAGAATTTGCTCCTAGTAAGGGCCTCTAACCACCCAAGTAAACCCTAACACATGGCTTCCATAGGTTGCAACTTTGTCCACACTAGGACACCATCCCTAGCAACAATTCAACATTAAATCAACCTACCTTCATTCTGGTTCAACTCTATTGTAGGTTAGCTTCATTGATTAGGGAAAGATGACAGATATATCAACCCTCTTAACTCCTCCAAACTGCCTCCTATCAGTTGCGGCTCCCCTCTTCTTAAGCACTGCTCCTGTTTGCTTGAGTTTTGGGCTGTTACTAGCCTTCCAAATAGACCTACGATCCCTCAGCAAAATGAACTAGGGTTGCGATCCTCCTTAAATTACCCAAACAAACCTGCGACACCTTCTTTAGAGTTCTGCTGACACACAATAAGCTTGGACACTATCCATAATTGCTCCTTGAAGCCTTAACTTGCTTCTGCTCCTACTCGGCCCTTGAAATATTCATGAATAGACCTCAAAATAGTCCTATTTCCAAACTTGGCCTTCCTTCTTGAGCTGTGGCTACCTTAGAAGTTGATTTTCTTATGAAATGTTGCACTTGGATGTGAAAAATGATTTTCCTCACCTTATATTTATACCAATACAAGGGCTCCACGAATTCCTTGAAGAGACATGTCTTTTGAAACATTTCATTTCAAGCCTACATGACTTATGTGCCAAAAACCCATCCTTAACCTTCAAAAATTCATATCTCATCATAGATAACTTGGAATTCAACGATTCTCATTGCTTTGGATTCTCCTCAATGCCCTATATCATCTCCATCCATCACATGTCCAAAATGCTCCATGGTTTTGGCCCAAACATCAACGGGTGCCAAACCCCAACCTTGGGTTCCAAGCCCACAAATGACTTCTGTGGCGCGCCAACCTCCAAATCCTGAACCCTAGGGCTTGGAGTACCTCTTAAGCTACTCAAAAATCAACACTTGGTTCATGCTTGACATAGTTGTTAAGCCTTGAAGAATATGCTGATGTCCAAGGAAATGGCCCAAGATTCCCATATTTTTCTTATCTAAGTTGAATTAATAAATAGTAGCCCGATGACTTGCATAAGAACCTTCTGACATCTAGCTTGAACCATTTTTGACTCCCAATTGTGAGTTGGCATGCGAATTGACTTATCCCACAAAGTGGCCTGCGGAGAAAAATGCCCTACATGGTATGCTTAACATTTTTCTTGATCAAGGTGGACCCCATCATGAGGATTTTAATGAGCTATCACATACCCAATTTTGAGCTAGGGCATTAGCTGTAGCCTGTAAGACACCTTGAATAATTCACACCTATCAGTTGGAAACTGTCATTTTTTGCTTGCATGGGTGCTAGAACTCCAACATTTTGCTGCTTTTGGGCGCCAGGTGGTTGGCATGTGTGATAGTGAGCTTTATGTATGACATGCAATGCAAAACATCTTATGTCCATCGTAAATGTATTTGCCACCTTATGCTCATTCATTACTATGCCCATGTATTCCTTGACTTGCTAAATTTTTCTTGAAAATACCACATTTTGCAAAAATTTCAACATGGTGTGTCAATTATGCATCATGTTGAACAAAATGAGCCATTCTTAAATTTTGGGCCGTGGAGCATTATATATTGGGATATGTGAAATGCCTCGAGAAATGTGAAAATGGCCAAAAATAACCCCATCTCCAATCTGCCTTGTTGAATAAAAGTGAAGAATCTGACTATAGGTAACCCTACTGGAAGGAAGGGTAACAACTGGCTCCAACTGTGGGACATGTGCTCCACTTGGGAGGAAGTGAGAACCTTAGAATCTCATCACTTCACACGAGAAACAAACCAAAGAAAATAAAACACTGCTACTACTGGCCAAGTGGACTTGTTCATCCACTACCCTACACTAGCATCATATCATGCTAGAAATGGCACTGCAAGGTGAAGTTAAAAATCCAGTCCATACATTTCAACATTGAATTTGTCCATTGCCTTATATTGTGCTTGATCATCATGTAGAACAGACATGCTGAAAATTTGCTACTTGTGTCCTGAAATCTCCTTGACAACCAGAATGTAAATGCATTTGGGCATCTGCACAACAGCCATGTCTTACAGTGAGCCTACAGATAGAAAGGAGCTACCACAAGATTTGTCAATTTATCCTTGAATTGGGCTGATATAATTGCTTCTGGGATCTGAAAATCCATCAAATTAGCATGATGTTGTAGATCTGAAATAAGTATCTCCATAACACCAATATGCTCTTCATTATTTGTTCTTTGGACAGCTGTCCTTTCACTTTCTATATGGCTGAGAATGTTGATTTCTTCTTCACATAAGGGGCTGGAAATCGCAAAATCAAATTTGAAATCTTCACTTTCAACCACTTTCCCCATAAGTTCTGCAATAATTGGGCTTACTGAAGTGATGAAAATGTCAACATCATTGCCATCATTTGCTGCCAATATCTGGTTTTCTTCTTGAAGGATGGAATTGGGAATCTCTTGAAGAAATTCCAACCTGCAAATATCATCCATTGCTTGGGCAAGGCTACCATCTGTGTTATAAGCTCTTTGCTATCCAGCTGTACATTATCATGGATTTGATTTTCTGGGATGGAATCTTCATGATCAAGCTTTACCATATGGCTTGCCATCTCCTCTTCTACACAAAAACTATTCTGATTATCTTCCATAGGAGGTCGAGGACCCTCCTCAATTATATTTTTTTCTGAATATAATTCTTCTAATTCTCAGACAAGGGACAATGAATCTCGTGAATCAAAGCCCGAACATGCACAAAATGCTTCTAGAAGTTCTGCAAATAATTTAAACATGCCTTTGGGAAGACTGTCAAACCATTCCTGCGCAAACACTTTCAACCTTGTCATGAAATATTTTTTGAAATTTGGGGCAGCTATGGGATGAATTTCCCCAAGAGAAACTGAATTACCCCAAGGAAAATCCATTTTGCCCCAAAAAGATAATTTAATTTGGATAAAAGAAAATTACTATTTGGCTCTTCTCCAAAACTATTTGGGCGAGCAATCATTAAGGCATTTTTTAACTATATTATTTGAATTTGTGTTTTCCCTTCAAAGTTACAAGTTAACCTCATAAACTTTCAAGTCATCTTGCCCCAAGGGACGTGACTCTTCATATGTGGAAACAACTATAAACTGGCATCTATCCTTCTTCATTTTGTTATTCATTTTTTGGACTTATGTGGCACATCTTCTGCAGCCTATTGAGGCATCTCTACGACCTAATTTGAGGCATCTCTGTTGCCTAGTCTGTGGCATCTCTGCAGCCTAACTTCTTTGCATTTATGCAGCCTATTTCTGTGTATCTATGGCTGATTACCTGCGACCTAATGCGGCCTATTTCAGTTCCCTATGCAACCTTCTATATGGCATCATATGCGGCCTTTTTGTGGCCTCTACTGTGACCTACTTATGGCATCTACTATGGCCTATCCATGGCTTCTTCTGCAGAGGTTCAAGGGCCTTAAGTTCTATCTCTCAAGTCTGGTAATGCGGCCTGTAATAAGAGGGTTGTGCCCCTTTTGAAGTAGCTGAATTAGTTAGCTTGCTGGCCGAGGTAAAAGGATCAAGTTCTATGGATATTGTTGAGTGTAGTTCTCTTGGAAACAAAGCCGAAAACTTTAGTACGGCTGAGCCCTAATTGTGTGCAGACCAAAGGTTATAATCGTGGAGCTGAGGGTCTAGATCCCTTGAAGAGTAATGCAGGAGACGACGCTTGTAAAAAGAGGATCAATGCAGGTTATGAAGAGGTTTAGAGCCTAGGATTAGGTCTGTTGTAGCAAATACAGAAAGCCCTAACTAAGGCCGAAAATCCTCATGAAACAGTGCGCAAGTTGAAGTGTAATCAAGGGCAGTGTCATGACGTCCATTAAAGGTATGCTCTTGTCCTTTGTGCATCAATGAGAAATACTTACTTTAGCCACAAATTTACCTCTTGATGCCATGTTGTGAATCACGTTCGCTTTCAAGTTGGTCATTCAATTTGAATAGAGAGGTAAGTTTGGAGTTGAGAACACAATTTTGCCCTCACATATGTTTAAGAATTTCCACAATTCTCTAGATGTAGCTAGGAGTAGTCTCTAGTGAAGCACCTCCAATCTGTTAGAAAATCATAAAGGCAAAAGTAATTTCTTATCTTGATAATTACTTGTGATTTTTTAGCAATCTTATTAACTTCTTTTATGTCTTCTTTTATCTTCTTAGCATCAAGCAACTACCAAAACATAAGTTTATGAAGATCAAAACAACAAGGACACAGGGTATAGGCTCTCAGCTAGGGGAAAACCCCTCTCCTAGGGGATAACCCAAAATTTTGTTTCTATTCCTTTAGAACAAATCAAATGAGACGACCAAGACCCTTGACCAAGACAAATACCTCCTCCAATCCACCAAATTAGCCTCCCAAGATAGTCTTTCCAAAAAACTTCTTCAAAACTGCGTCGATACTGCATCAACCAAAATTTTGTCCTTATTGCATCAAAATTTCGGCCTAACTGCAGACTTGCAATTTCGACCCCTTCTGCAAGCCAGAAACTCGCATATGTGACAAAATGAGAGAGTTTCGGCTCCTTTATCTTGGCAGATGATCCTTCCCACTTCGCTTTAGATTCTCCTTCTTTTCTAGGCTTTTTTGCACCCTTTTCCTTCACTTTCAATTGCAGATCAAACTTGGTAGGTGAGAGAGAAAATGAGGTCGAGTTCCGTCTTATATATAGTCTCTTCAAAGTGGTCGAATCTCTTCATGAGGCTGACTTGTCTTCTCTTGGGGCCGACTTGGTGGGGGAGGCACAAATTACATATTTTACTCAATTACAATTTTCTTTCTTGATATACAAAGCCCAAGAAGGGTCTGTTACATGATGACAAGGACCAAGACTCATGAAAAAAACCCTAGAAGCACTCAATGGGTGCTTTGACCTAGAAACAAATTAAATGAAACACGAAACCCATGCTTATAAAATATTATTCTTTAATAAATAATTTTTCTTTTTCTTTCTTTTGACAAATACATTACATCATGACTCAAATACAATTATGAAGACCGATACTAGTTACATTTCTCAACACTCCCTCTTAACTAGGGAGGTATTCATAATTTTTCAACCAATATAAGCTTGATCTCATTTTGAAATGCTCCAAGAAGAGTACAATAGCATCTGCAATGCTAGGGATACTAGAACTGCCAAAGTATCCAACACATCAAAGATCCAAGTGTCAATGAAACTATTTCAAGGATCCATCAAATTAAGGATCCAAGTGTCTTTTCCAAGACACTAATACAAGGATTGAAAACACTGTCAGAGACTAAGGTGTCATCAAGGCAACATGCCACTATAGGTACCATCAGGTTACGACCCTGGTATCAACCCAATTGGATATAGATTCCATCTAGGCTTTCATGCCAAGACACCAACCCTTAGGGATCCAAGTATCATCAAGGTCAAACACAACAACAAAACTCCACATGACCAAAATACCCTCCCACATCGGGATCCAGACGTCATTAAGGTCAAACCATAACATGAGAGCTCAATACTAACTTGGCCAAGATGTCCTCCCAAGTAGCATCATATGGCCAATTTATGGTATTCATCCCTCCCTCTTAACCAGATAAGAGATATCCACCAATCCAATCAAAACTTCTCAGGGAGAGATCAACAATGGAAAAATGTGTAACTAGGTTCGGTCTTCATAAAAATGAAATGTACTTTTTATTCCTGTAAATTATAAAATGAAAGAAAAATTATTATTATTGATTTTGGAGCATGGGTTTCATGCTCAAGGTCTTTTATTTTATAGGTCAAGCACCCATTGAGTGCTTCTAGGGTTTGTCCTAGGTCAAGTCGTCAAAAAAATCATTGTCATAAGTTGAAGACCCCTTCGGGCACATTGTAACTTGTAAAGAAAATAATTTTTGTCATTTAAAGAGTCAAAATACCCTCCAAGACCAAGTCGGCCTGGCAGCTGGCAAGTCGACCTAAAAGGAAGACCCATGTCCACCTTGGAGAGCCTATATATAGGAGGAAACTTGACCTCCTTGAGAGACATTAATCCATCACTCATCTTAGTGAAGGAGGAAGAAGAAGACAAGGAAGAAGGAAGAGGACGAAGGAGACTTTTGTTTGGGCCCTTTCTCTCTTACACGTGCTATAAGGAGGACTAGGGTTTTTGCAGCAGATCTAGGGTTTTTATCTACAAGTTTGATCTGGGATAAAAGAAGGCAAGAAGATCAAGCGAAGTAACCAAGGGTCATCCTCAAGCTCCAGAAGTGAGGGAAAGGCAAGCGAAGGTCAAAGGAAGGCTCAGAAGGCAAATCGAAGCTCACACATGTGGCAACAACGACTGCTTAGGGGACAAATTTTAGATCTGCAATGGAGGCTGGAGGTCGAAGAAGTGCTACTAGAAGAGATTTGACTGGGTTTGACTGGATGAAAGTTAGCACATCATCTAGAGAGGTTTGTCTTGGTCTTGGAGGGTATTGAGTTCAGTCTTAAGGTCTTGGAATTCATTAATTAAAGAATCTATAAGGAAGAGAAGTGATTTGCGGGTTTTCCTCTCAAGTGGAGACTCTGGAGAGGTTTTGGCCCTAGCTTGCAACCTATATTTTGTGTTCTTTTTCTTCTTGTTTTTGGTAGTTGTTTGATGATACACACACATAATGATAAGTAACAAGGCTAATAAGTAAAAAGACATCACAAGTAGTTATCAAGTAAAGAGAAATCACTATAATCATTGCCCTATAGATTTCTCAACATCAACAAATCAGCTACTTGTTCATCATACTGTAGCCATACGACCCTAATCACTTCCTCTATGTTGGTTCTTATTCTCAATATGCTAGCATAATCTCCAGGGTCCTCAACCATTTTGATGTTGCTTGGGTCATCATAGTATGCAAACAAATCTTGACGAAAACTTCCTTCTCCAACTTCTTCAACAACACCTCACTTAGCTTCGACACTTCTCAAAACAATTGAATCTTATTCACGATATATCAATACCAACCATTGACAGTGCCTTAACTAATCTTTGATCTCATCCTCTCCTTACTATATGTATAGTTGACATATCATGTCCTTCCTCTCAACTATGGAGGATATACACTTTCTTTCATTTATCAACAACTTTATTCTTTCAGCCACACATGCTCTTTCTTTCGCATCATCATATCATCGAAGAATTTCATCATTCCTTATCTTTCACATGGTAACAAGATTAACTATCAATCATCAATGTAAACTTCAATGTCATCAAAATTCATACAACTCCCTCTTTCCATCATGCTCAACATCATCATCAAATCATCATCAAGTATGAAGTAGGTAAGCATCTTCAACATCTTGAAGACTATGTACTTGCAAATCTTATCAACAAGTACAACCAAACACAAATATACGAGAGCATGAAGTTTGTTTTTTTTTATCAATATAGGGTTAGCATGTCATTACAATGGGGGCATCTAGGGTTATCAAAAAATAAGAAATCAAATATCCAAAACCTAAACCTAGTTAGATTTTATTATAATGGAAGTAATCAACTAGGGTTTCAATTATACAGAAGCATTATACCTAGGGTTACACTTTCATGCCCTAGACTTTTACAACCTTTACTAGTGTTTTGCTACAAACCCTAGATACCATCATTCAAACTATAATATTAAATCTTAAAATAACAACTATATTGTGTTATGGTTTCATCCATAGTGGAAGTAGTTACACCTAGGGTTTCATTCTGAAGATCTTATATAAACTTCTACAGGGGTTTTGTTATAAACCCTAATTCATCAAACCCTAAAAATCTAGGGTTTCATTATATGTCTTAGACACCATCAACAACCCCTAAAAGGCTAGGGTTTTGTAGTGAACCATAATGGTTAGGGTTTTACCAAAGTGAACAAAAGATAGTATGACAATGATTGATTTAATCTAGAGATCAATCTCCTCAACAAAATATTTTTTTTTATTATTCTATAGCAAAACCCCTGACATGATAGAGTTAGTAATATAAAGCAAATTTCAAAATGGCCTTCTTATCTGCTAGAAATCTTGCAATTTTACTTACCGTGAGTTACTCCTATAACAAACCTTGTAGGGTTTCCTATTGAAGGATTCCCTCTGCAACAAAGCTTCTTATAAGTCACCCTTTGAAGACTCCCTGTAAATCTAGTCACTATATTTATTCTTTAGAATATACATGCAAGCTTAGTCCTTCCAAGGAAAATACAAGAGAAAGGATAATAGTAAAGCTATATATATAGGAAATAAAAAGGCAATACTTGTCTTTTGTGAGAAGGTGGACGCTTCCCTTTGAAGGGTTCCCTCTTACATAAGATCAACATTTCTTTATCTACTTGCAACAATTACTTGACAAGTACCACTAAAAGTATACAAGAGTATGATTGCAAACTAGGGATTTCATAGAATCTTTAGGGAGGGAGGAATTCCTAGGGTTTTCAGATCCAAATCCTAAGTTTGTAGATGTTACATTTCAAAACATCAATCTAGGTTTTAAATTTCAAAACCAATTGTATCCTAATGAGGGTTTGCCATACTACTTACAAACCAAAAACTAAGGCTTCTATGAGGGAACAAAATAGAATGGGATTAAGCTTTCTCTACCAACTAGAGTTTACAAGAATTTAGCTACAAACCCTAGAACATAAAAAATGAGATTTCTAATTTAATTTGGGTTAGATCTTATATGGATAAAAACAATTATACTTACCTAAAGGACTACTTACCTTAGTCCTCCATGATCACAATAAGTCTGCTACAATGGTTTCTTCAAGATGACAAAAATACTCCAAAGATGTCGAGGTCTAGGGCTTCCTTCATAGGTTTTGCAACTTTCGTCAAGATCTTCTCAAGAGGAATGCTCTACACAATGTGATTAATTGTGACTTCATAATCCTTCAAGCTTGGTATCAATTTTCTTTCAATCAGGCATACTTCCTTCACCAATATGAATGCAATCTGCTTCTTATTTTTATATATGATATTCCTTTATTGTAGAATAGGGATTTTTTTGTGCTTTAGTTGCCTTGCTTGCTGGACTTTATTTATTTCAGATATGGTCTCTTTCCTTTGGGATTTATGGGATTTAGTTACCTTTTTCAAGACTTTGTAACTTCAGATCACTAAGATGACTTGGAGGCCTTTTCATAATGCCCAAACCTTCGATCTATCTTTCAGAGTTGACTCGCATCACATATTTACATTGTATAGCAAGGATTGTTACCATTTGCAATTATTTGATAGAAGCCTCAGGATTTCAGATCTTTATGACAAAGCTTTAGATCCTTCTATTAGATTTCATGACTCATATTGACTTGCAATTGTATACTGTAACATATTCTCATCTTCAGATTACTTGTTCTGCTCAGAATTGTAGTAGACCTCCGTGTATATTGAATTTGTTGCAACTCCCTCTTAATGATTCAACTATCTTTGCAATTTCGACTTAATTGTTGTAGAGTTTGCCTAAATTGTCATCATCCATGCAAGGTAACGTCACATGCTTGTATACTGTCACATCTTGGCATCACTTCACATTACAGTCTTGTATTTGTAATAAGTAATGTCATGTACCTTGTGTCTTTGTCTAGTTTATTTTTATTTATCAATCTCCCTTCTCATTTTAATCGTACTGTATTCCATAGTTAGTAAGGAGCTCATATCACTAGTAACCCAAATTCCATATTGTGTCTAGTTAGTCAAAAATTGCTTCAAAATTCTAGAAGATCCTTTGAATGATTTAGAGATGTGCCGATGATGAGAGCCAAAGATCTTCAAGCTGCCTTTTCGCTTCTACTTCACCTTAGCTCTAATACCATGTTAGAAAATCATAAAGGCAGAAAGATTTTCTTATGTTTTTAATTACTTGTGATTTCTTAGCAATCTTATTAACTTCTTTTATGTCTTCTTTTATCTTCTTATCATTAAGCAACTACCAAAACATAATTTTATGAAGATCAAAACCGCAAGGACACAGGAAATATGCTCTCAAACAGGGAAAAACCCCTCTCCTAGGGGAAAACCCAAAAATGCTCGTTCTCTTCCTTTAGAACCAAATCAAATGAGACAACCAAGACCCTTGACCAAGATAAAGACCCCCTCTAATCCACCAAGTAAGCCTCCCAAGATAGTCCTTCTAAACAACTTCTTGAACACTGCATTAACCAAAATTTTGTCCTTACTTTATTAGAATTTCAGCCTAACTGCAAACTTGTAATTTTGGCCCCTTTTGTAAGCCAAAAACTCGCACATGTGACAAAATGAGAGAGTTTTAGCCCCTTTATCTTGACAGATGATCCTTCTTGTTTCGCTTTAGATTCTCTTTCTCTTTTAGGCTTTTTTCGCACCCTTTTCCTTCACTTTCAATTGCAGGTCGAACTTGGTAGGTGAGAGAGCAAATGAGGTCGAGTTCCTTCTTATATATAGTCTCTTCAAGGTGGTCGAATCTCTTCATGAGGCTCGCTTGTCTTCTCTTGGGGCCGACTTGGTGGAGGAGGCACAATTAACATATTTGGCTTATTTACAAATTTCTTTCTTGATATACAAAGCCCAAGAAGGGTCTATTACATGATGACTAGGACTAAGACTTATGACACAAATCCTAGAAGCACTCAGTGGTTGCTTTGACCTAGAAACAAAATAAATGAAGCATGAAACCCATGCTTATAAAATAATTTTCTTTTATAAATAATTTTTCTTTTTCTTTCTTCTGACAAATACATTACAATTTACATCATGGCTCAAATACAATTATGAAGACCGATACTAGTTACATTTCTCAACACAATCTTCAGGTCGACTATGTGGGAAGAGAATCTTTCCCCTGGTTGAAGCTACTCTCGACAAGGGTTGGTCCAACCTCCGATTCCAATCGCTCCAACCTTCAACAAAAGAGACATGGAAGACTAATGCCTTGCTACTCTCTCCATGTTGTTGTATCCCTTCAATGGATTTGTTCCTCCAACCTTTGTGTAATCCTTACTAATTGTGTTGTTTTCTTATTAAAGCCCTTTTACAACATTGACCAAGAAAAGATAAAATATATAGAACCAACTCACAATTTTGAGATAAAGGAGTTTGCAAAATGAGTTCTTGTATGGCATAAAGTGATCTCAAAGTTCAACAACAACTAAAATGAGGGGGGACTAACCTTCTATAGTTTTCTTTAGTGATGGCTAGTTGCACCTCTCTCTCTCTAAAAAAAATAATTTTAATTTGTCATCCACATGTCAGAGACAATAATTTCAAGTTTCAACAAAATATCTTTTAATATAATGATGCCCACTAAGGGAGTTCAACTTGACTCAAATGACCCTTGGAAGTCCACTGTCCTAGTTGCACTGACCTCAGAAAGGTAAAAATTAGAGAATAAAAGTCAAATGATGCTCAAAATTCCACTTGGATCACTGAACTACTAGGTTGAAACTTGACTTGCTTGCTTGGAGGCTTGACTTGGTCCACGAGAATTTGAAATTTTCCATTTGTAGTTCGTTTTGGTTCAGAGAGTGATGATTTGACCTTCCAATGACTACATTTTTTTTTCCACTTGAGATGCAATGTCCACCTTGACCTTCAAATGACTGGTTTTGATCCCCAATGTTCCAACTTTGTTGACTCTAATAGCTAGTAAGAGGGTCGACTTGGCTCACTTGGCTAGGTCTTCAATGACCTTGCTTGTTTTGACTTGATTCCTTGAGTATTAGATGATTTTTGTTCAATCTTCCACATACCACTAACCCCAATGGCAAGATTGACCCTTGGATTGCCATTATTTGACCCACACGTGCCTTGTCATCATGCATGAGAAAGGGGTCTCCAACACCCTAGGGAACCTTGGAATTCCACCACTTAGGTTTTGTTCGACTAATTTTGTAGACCAGTTTTGATGTATTGCATGTTTCATTCTACCAAAATTGGCCCTTGTTATGACATCTGCAAGCCCCACATACTATTGGACCACCTTTGAATGTGATTTTCTTAATGATGCCTTCACATTTTGGAAAAATTCAATATGGCATATCATCTATATTTTTCACTGAGCATTTTGAGACGAAATTGACTACATGCATTGGGAAATGTGTACTACGTTGGGAGACGTGAACATGATGAAAAACTAAGAGTGCCATGTTAAGAACTGTCTGATGAATATACCATGGCCAAATAGTGCATACAAATTCAATGAAACAACTATGTTGGAATGACATAGGTGTACATGGGACATGGGCTGGAATGGCCCTACAATGTGTGATCATCCCTACAAATCTTAGGTCTCCTTTAAACCATGAGGCCTATCGAAATCCAACCAAAGTTCACTGATCCTATATAGGACAAAAGGTCCAGAGACATAGCCCAAAGAGACTGGCCATGGCCGACCATAACAGGCCTAAGATACCATAATATAGGGGCCTTCAGATGGGTTATAGAGCTTTTGACTTGCATTCTTTGGGCTTACAATGGTGTTGTCAAAATGAAAAAGTGCATGTGTATCCCTACAGAAATGAGGGGTAATAGTTATCAACTATAAACCCCATCAATGTGATGAAAATGACAATGTGAAACCTCATACAATTTCAAGTGTAACATACCTCGTCAATATTGGTCCATGTGCAAAGTGTGTTAATATATGCAAGGGTGTTTCTCTGATGAAGCCAAATACCATCACCGAATGTCTAAACTAAGTGTGCCAAGGGAAAGTGACCTGGAACATGATGAAATTTAATACCCCTATGCCTCCAAATATGTGTAAGATGACAAAGAACAAGAACACTATCTTCTTGAGAGGTCAATCACTAGGAGAATGTTAGATTACCATCAAAATATCCATGTCCTCTACAATGTTCGTATTAAACCTAACATCATAACACATCAATGCCAATGTGTCAATGCCACCTATAGTGCTCCCTAATGATAAACCACTGAAATGGTCTTCCCATGGTAATGTGCTCTAGCGGTCAACAACAATAGGCAAGTGGAACAACTATCATATAAACACCTCAACACCTGCCAATGGTGGTTAAAAATGTCACAAGGGAAGTGTTGAAGAGAGTGTGTGAGCAAATAATGATATCCCTATTTTTATCAACCGCCCCATCAACTTGTAAATATTTGATGTGTGGGCCTCATATAATATGAGGGCATATGTTATCCCAAAAATCACGAGTCTAAAAATATACAAAAAATTTACTCTGATTTCCCTCAAATTCAAATCCTATGCTATGTAATACTGGGTATCCAAAATTGTTATTATCACTACCGTTGCTGAAATTCTATTTTTAGTCCAAGGTTCGACAATTGACTAGCTTTGACCATGAGCCTATTACTGACTACCAGTGGGCGACCCCATAGGAGAAATTTTCTCCTAGATTTGTCTTCAGTTGACAACCAACAGTGCCTTGGCAGCCACCTGATAGTTTTGATTGTGAAAATTTGGAAGACACAAATTTATACTGTAGCAACTGATTAAGTTCCTTCTATTTGTTAATTACTGAACAAATTATGTACTGCTTCCTACAACAAATACCGAAACTAATACACTGCAACCTTCACCAATTAAAATTATATGCGGAAAAAAGAAACTGAGCAAGAAAGAAATACACAACACATTACACAATTATTTTTGGACAAATGTCCTTGGATAAACCCAATGTGGGAAAACAAGTGCAGCAACTGAGGGTTTATTTTATTAAGTAGTAGTTTTCTTAATACAATCTCTAGATGCCTTGCTGGCTATCCAGTACAGAGAATATGGCTGACAGAAGATTAGTGAGAAATACCTCACACTATTACTGGCGATCCTGATTGATCCAGCCACAAAATGGCTTGCCCCTTGCTACCTCTACGCAGTCACTGCGTAGGTCCAACATCACAACTTCTTGGGACAACCTCACCCCTTCTGCTGATCGATTTGCCTCTAAGACTTCGATTCTGTCCTCCCGGTCTCACACCTCGGCTTCCTGTTTCAGAAATCGACCTCTCTAGCAAAAATACAGATCTCCTCAAGGCTCTATGCTGCCTTCGCGTCAGGCTATGTTGCCTCTTTTGGATCTCTCTCTGCCTCCTCTGCTGAGAATTCCCGAATCAAGAGAAATCTCCAACCTGAACTATCCCTGCCCTCACTGCAGGAAATCACTTCAAACTTCTCTTCGACAACTGCTGCGCCGCTCTCTTCAGAAATTCGATCTCTGATCTCTCACTCGATGTGTTTTCCAATTGCCCATCAAGCTTCCTCTTATAATCTTCTTGTTGAGAACCAACGACCCAGATTACATTCTAATCAATAGATCAAATCATTTTGGCTTGATCCTCGTCTTCTTCTAGAAGTTTCACCCACAATTAGATTAATACCCTTTAATTATTTTAATTCCGTAAGTTTAGACTTAGGCACCCATTAAAAATAATTAATTATTTTAATAAAACTGTCTCCGGGTGGAATTTCCCAAAATGATTTCTGGGTATTGTGGAATACATGTGTCCAAGCCTCCCTGCAAAATTTGAGGCTTAGATCACATCCGATGCTACCAGAAATCAACACTTCCTCTTAGCGGGGAACATGCTCTAGTAATGCAACCTGCTGAAGCATCACCCTTCTCTGTAACATCTCCCTTTGCGTTGCTCATCTCTGACATTGCTTCCCACCAACTACTATGCAAATGTTGCATCTATACTGCTGCTGAACCTGCCATTGCCAACATTGCATCTATACTGCAACCCTCATAAATTCTGCATTTGTGGTGCTATTGGCATTGCCACTGCTAACACTACGTCTGCAGTGCAATTTTCTCCAACTGCTGCTGCTACTGCATCAACAAGATGAAAGCATCCAAAATTACTAAACAAGTGTTCAGTATGATGCATCTGTTGCTAGAGCTCTGACTGCTGCTAGTCTCTACGCTACTGCTTACTTTGCTCTGTGCCAATTGCATTGCTTCCAACTCTAGCTCTGCATTGTTCAGTCTCTGGCGCTCTTAGCCACTGCAATTGTCGCTCAGACACTCCTTTGCATCAACTGACACTAGTTCATCTTGCTACTTCTGATCTCGGCTCCTGTAGCAAGGTACTGATCCAAGAGGTGGACTCCTCAAGGATCTTGCCCATTTGCAGTTCTTTCGAACTACAATTCTATATCACCCCACCTCTGGGCAATCATGGCAAACTCCTCCTCGATCTGTGTGGATGTAGCCTTCGAATCATGCTTCTCATCCTTGCCCTTCTTCTTGAGAGGACACTGTGTAGCATAGTGACCAAGTTCACCACACCGGAAGCACTTGACCTTTGAGACATCTTTCTTCTTCTTTCGCTAATCCTGGTGCCCCTTAGATGTGAGCGCTGCATTCTCATCCTCCTACTTTGGCTTTGTCCCACTGCTGCTGCTGCTACTATCAAGTTTGCACTTGACTAAGTCTCTCCTCATCTCTTCCTGCTGAAGAGTGGCCCACATCCCTTCCCAATCTGGCAATCTCTCTTTGCCCAGGATATTTTGGACAAACGCTTGCCATTCTTTTGAGATCGAGTTCAGGGCCAACCTCACCATCTCAGTAGGCTGAGGTGTTGACACCACAATTGCCAACGAGTCTCGGATCTCCTGAAGCTTCTTAAGGAACGAATCAATGCGTTCCCCCTTTTGCATATGCGTGGATCTCATCTTCTACTCCAAGTACATATTCTGCTGCTCGGAAGATCCTTCGTATAGTGTGGCCAAAGCTTCCCACATCTGTCGAGCAATATCCTTGCCGACAATGTGACACACTACATGATCCTTCACTCCGTCGAGGATCAACCTCTTGGCCTTTGCCATCTTGGTCTTGTACTTCTTGAGCGGATTTGGATCCACAGGTACAACTACCACACTGTCGACGTAAGTTTTGAGATTGTGCTCATCCAAAAGGCATGAGATCCTTGCCTTCCCGATCACATAGTTATATGCACCTTCCAATTGATCCTGATCTTGCAACCCATTAGCTGCCATCTCTACCAACGAAATGTCGAACTGCCTCCTCTCTCCTCTCCGCCGCTGCTGGGCTTATCTATGCACTCCCTGCTGGAGTTAGTAGATCTGTTGCTCCCTGCTGCTTCTCAGCAAATGAGAATTTAGACTTCTTGGCTGGAAGTCCTCGAAGGAAGAATTCCCTCTACAATGTCTCTCTTCTTCCTTCTGACGTTTTTCTGCCCCAACAACTTTTGCAGAAAACTAGGTCACACTGGAAACCTCCTCTTTGCTGAAGCTTCTGTTTTGCTCCCTCTGACACTGGCAAACTTCGATATGGAAGTCTTACCTCTCTATCAACTCACTCAGAGAGAGCCCTTCCTCGAAAATTTTGCCCGCTTGGTTTGGACTGTGCAATCCCTCTGGGGATTCGATTTGCTGCCTACGCAACACTTTGACCCTCCTCTTCAGCGCTGGGTTCTTTCGGCTTTGTGCTCTTGCTTCACTTACAACTTTGATAACATGTGAAAATTTGGAAGAGCCAAATTTCTACTGCAACAATTGATTAAGTTCCTTTTATTTGTTAATTACTGAACAAATTTTTTACAGCTTCCTACAACAAATACCGAAACTAATACACTGCAACCTTCACCAATTAAAATTATATGCGGAAACAAGAAACTGAGTAAGAAAGAAATACACAACACATTACACAATTATTTTTGGACAAATGTCCTTAGAAAAACCCAATGCTGAGGGTTTGTATTATTAAGCAGTAGTTTTTTGAATACAATCTCTAGATGCCTTACTGGCTATCCAGTACAAAGAATATGACTGACGGAATATTAGTGAGAAATACCTCATACTATCACTGGCGATCCCGATCGATCCAGCCACAAAATGACTTGTCCCTTGCTGCCTTTGCGCAGTCACTATGTAGGCCCAACGTCACAACTTCTAGGGACAATGTCACCCCTTTTGTTGATCGATTTGCCTCTAAGACTTCGATTCTCTCCTCCCAGTCTCACACCTTGACGTCCTACTTTAGAAATCGACCTCTCCAGCAAAAATACAGATCTCCTCAAGGCTCTGCGCTACCTCCGCATCAGCCTATGCTGCCTCTCCCGGATCTTTCTCTGCTTCCTCTATTGAGTATTTCCGAATTAGGAGAAATCTCCAACCAGAACTATCCCTGCGCCTTACTGCAAGAAATCACTTCGAACTTCTCTCCGGCAACTGCTGCGCTACTCTCCTCGGAAATTCGATTTCTAGTCTCTCACTCTATGTGTTTTCCAAATGCCCATCAAGCCTCCTCTTATAATCTTCTCGTTGAGAACCAACGACCCAGATTAAATTCTAATCAATGGCAAAGATCATTTGGGCTTGACCCTTGTCTTCTTCTAGAAGTTTCACCCACAGTTAGATTAATACCCTTTGATTATTTTAATTCCCTAAGTTTAGACTTGGGCACACATTAAAAATAATTAATTATTTTAATAAAATTGTCTCCAGGTGGAATTTCCCAAATCGAGTTTTGGGTAATGTGGAATACATGTGTCCAAGCCTCCCTGCAAATTCTGAGGCTTAAAGCACATTCGATGCTACGAGAAATCAACATTGATGTGCTACTTTTCTCCACCACTTGTGCAAGTTGTTGTGTACCCTTGCTCATTTGTCATGATCTTTTCTTTGAAGGTGGGCCATCCAATCCCAAAGTTTTGATTTTTCAGTATGTAATTGGGTGTTTATGCTTGTTTTTCTTGGGCACACTTGGGCATGGATTACAGGGAGACTTGGAAGAAGGAAGGGTTTTGATTGTACTCTTGTTCCCTTATCTCGACTGGGGGGTTAATTGTTAATTTTTGTAGCATTGGAGGTGTTCTAGTCCCAAAACTTCATAGAGAGGCTAAAACACAAGAGCTCTCCATAACCCAAAAATTGTTTCTAGAAATTCCACCTAGAAGTGTCTCAATTAGATTATTACCCTATTTTTAAATATTTCCTAAGTCTAAATTTAAGAAAAGGGGTTAATTAATCAGTGTTAATTGAGAAAGGTGTGAATCATCTAGAAACTCACACGGATCGTTCCGAAAATAATCTCAGCCATTGATTATGTTTTAATATTAGCCGTTGGAGTCCCAACTGGAGATTATAAGAGGAGGTTGATGGGTAGATTGAAAACACACACTTGAGATCGATTTCCGTGGGAAGTTCAATTTTCCAGAGAATGGCAACAATTGCCAGAAGAGTTCGAGCCAGAGAAGAAAAGTAGAGACAGGGAGGGGCAGAGACAGTGAGTCTGGAGGAATTTTTCCAATTCCAAGGAGTTAGAAAGAGGAGGTCAAGATTTTCCCCAGGAAGTTGTGCAAAGCCTCAAGAGGGAAATTTGGTCCAGTTGAAGAGGAGCTTGTTTTTTGTTCCAGAGGCTGGGAAAGTTTTCAAGAAGGCCGAAGAGATAGTTACTTAGTCAGCAGCAGGCAAGACGACTAGATTGGCGGCTGATTCAGGCAAAGCGTTTGAGGGACTGCGCTGTGACGTAGGGCCTATGCAAAACTGGTTGGACGACTAGCTTTTTAGAGGAAGTCAAGTGCCTGGATTGCTCGGAGAGAGGGTAAAATCCCTTAAATAATTTTGGTCAATATTTCTCTTGGATAGATTTGCAAGTTTGGCGATGGTTATTGTACTGATAATTTCTCACTGTTTCTTAATAATAAAAACTCTCAATTGCTGCACTAGTTTTCCCATGTTGGGTTTTTCTTGTGATTTCTATCCAAAAATAACTATGCTATTTTTAATGTGTGTTTGCTAGTATTTCTTAGTTTCTAGTGCTTTTATTTTCCACAGTATTTTTGTGAAGATTGTAATGTGATTATTTCGTTGTTTTTGTAGTAGTAAACTGTTAAATTGATTTACAGTTAGAAGAAATAAGTCCAGTCGTTGCAATAGGATTTTAGTAGTGAAATTTTCACATTAATCCGAATCCTAGTCCCGTGGGATTTCCTTTATTGTCTACTAGCTTTAGGAGTGGCACTAAATGGGAAACACTGATTTTGGTTGTGTGGTCCCGCTTACCGATACCATATATCTCATTGCCCTCCGCTCATTACAAGCCATTTTGCACATCTTCCCTATCTAGGTCCACATTTGTCCATTGGGTCCACAAGGTGTTAGCATCCCCTTCGCCTTGTCGACACTTTGGGTCAGGCTTGGAATGATGCCCCAAATGTTGATGCAACTAAAAAAAATAGAGAAAAGCATAATATGGCCACATACAATAGGAAATGTACTACAAAATGCAAAAGATGGCCAAGACAAAATGCAAAAGATGGCTACAACATGAGCTCTACCCCCTATCATTATGGCCATCACCTTGGTTCCTAGGGCCCCTATGAGTGCCCCTTGCATCATTAAGGAACCCATGAATGTCCCAATCCCTAGTGGGCGATGCACTGCCCCACCTTAAGGGGGAAATCACTGCTATATCTTACACATCATGCTCTCATCCCCTTGATCTCCGAGCAGTAAAATAAAGAAAAATCAATAAAAGGCAAAAGACATATGAAGAAGGGAGGAAAAACAAAGGGCGGGGTAACTCATGTATCATGATTGCTCCCTCTTGCATTCATATACCCAAGGTATGGGCTCTCCTCATTATAGCTACCCTTGCACCATGGCATGTGGCCTAGAGCCTTCCCTTACTTCATATGACACCCGCCATTTGAAGGATGTACCTTGGAAAAACAAAGGGCGGGGTAACTCATGTATCATGATTGCTCCCTCTTGCATTCATATACCCAAGGTATGGGCTCTCCTCATTATAGCTACCCTTGCACCATGGCATGTGGCCTAGAGCCTTCCCTTACTTCATATGACACCCGCCATTTGAAGGATGTACCTTGGACTTGTCATTCCCTTAAAGGTTGAAACCACCTAATAGGGTCCGACTCCTTCATTAGCACTTCTACCAGGAAGGTAAAACTTTTACATGTTCAAAGCCCCAAATTTGGAAGGGAAACCCACTATGAAGTGTCCACTTTTTACCTCGATTAACGAGCTTACTTACTCAATTGCACTAATGAATCATTATACTGTGGAAAAACAAAGGCGGGGGTAGCTCATGTACCGCGATTCCTCCCTCCTGCATTCGTATATTGAAGGTATGCGCTCTCCTCATTATAGCTACTCTTGCACCATGGCATGTGGCTTGGAGCCTTCCCTTTGTCCCCACTTCGTTCCATCATTACTTCACATGATACCTGCCATTTGAATGATGTGCCTTGGACTTGTCATTCCCTTAAAGGTTGAAACCACCTCTTAGGGTCCTCCATTAGCCACTTCTATGTGGAAGGCAACACTATTACATGTTCAAAGCCCCAAATTTGGAAGGGAAACACACTATGAAGTGTCTACTTCTTCCATCAATTAATGATCTTGTTTACTCAATTGCA
>APFE030554313.1:0-31204 GCA_000404065.3 Pinus taeda | reverse complement strand
GTTACTACTTGTCCTTAGATTAAAGGTATATAAATGTGGTGTTATGTTCCTGAAATTGGCATCAGCGATGTGTGTATTGATTGAATTGAAATCTCAATGTGTTTATTTGCTGGTTGTAATTGCTGTGTAAAAAAAAAAAAATAGATAATATATATATATATAGTTTAGCTGGGTCATTTCACTGTTTTAGCTGGGTCGTTACAGTGGTACATCATCAATGTGACTAAGTATTTGACCAGATGGTGGAGGCGCAGCCTGTGAAGGACTGTACATGCGAAAAAATAACAACATTCATCTTTGAGTACGTACTGACTAGTTTTGGTTTCTCGAATATTTTGATGAGCGATCGCGCTATGCATTTTCTTAATGAGACGATCAGTGCGTTGATGAAGGAGTTCCAAGTTTATCTTCAAAAGAGTACGCCATATCACCCGCAGGCTAATGGGACGGTGGAAGCATTTAATAAGATATTGGATAATGCGTTGATGAAGGTCTATAATGCACAAAGGAATGACTAGGATGTCTGTGTACCCGCGATGCTATGGGATTACAGGACTACAGTTTGCAAAATTCTGACTAGCTGAATGCCTTTCAGGCTTGTTTATGGCATAGAAGTTGTGATGTCGATGGAATACATCGTACCTAGTCTGTGCATAACAACATTTATAGGAATGATGCATCGTGGAGCCTTAGAAGAAAGGCTTGTGCAGCTAACAAAGTTGGAAGAGGATAGATTTTTGGCTGGATTACATCAGCAAGTTCAAAAGAAGCGCGAAAAAGCATGGCACAATCGACACATCAATATGCACACCTTCAAGGTAAATGATTTGGTTTTGTTATATGATATCAAGTTTGATAAATTTCCAGGAAAATTTTGGATGCATTGGCTGGGGACCTATGTCGTTAAAGAGATTACCGGTGGTGGAGCAGTTCAGCTCGTGAAGTTGAATGGGGAGCTATTTCTAGGGAAGGTAAATGGCAGTCGATTGAAGCCATACACCAAGGATCTGGCCAGATGACTATATGGTGGAAGCACAATCTTATCACTTCAGGCAGTTGAATGGAGCCACGAGGCTATAAACTACATTGCCCGGGTTGTAGAGCTGCGTGACTGGGGAACTGCGTGGAAAGAAGGAATGTCACAACGTTAAGAGAAGTGCGAAGGGAGTTGCGCTATAAGAGGAGAGATTGCGCAGGGCCGCCAGGAAGTGACCATTATGATCATTGTTCATGATTTGACAGTGAGAAAATGACTAAATCGAGTAGGGGGCGAAATTTAAGTCAGAATTTAAAAGCGAGATCTTTGAAAATCTGCCGCCAATCTAGCATTTATAAGCGAATTTTGGGGGGAAAGGTCGGATTCAAATTCGAATTTTCCTATAAATTACAAATGGCCACCCAACAAAAAACACTTGGCATTTTGAGAATTGAGGTGTTGAGCTCTCAGGCACGCATGAACCTTGAGAGTTTTGAGGCTTTGGTGGCAAGTTTAGTCTTTGATAAGCTGCCCAAGGAAACCCAAGATCTCCTAACTAGCATCATGTCAGCACCCATGGAAACCGCAACTACTGAGGGATCGATGGCATCTTAGGGAGATTCCCCTAAGATTGCAAGTGTAGAGGTGCCTGTAGAGGTACCGAAATCACTGAGGTCTCCCAGTCTGAGGCACGCTGACTACAAAGGGGCCTAAAGTGAAGAAGGACAAGCAAAAAGTGGCACAACCAGTGCGCACGTTTCCTAGGAAACATCTGCAGAAAGCCCACTGCAGGAGAAAGGTAAGGTGGTCAACCTAGAATCTGAGGAGGGCACTGAAGATGTGGATATGGGTGCCGAGGACATTGACATTGAGGACGTAGATCCTATTTCCAAGTTGTTGGAATACATTCTCCCGCGTCGAGGCAAGGTGAAGGTCCCGAAGGACCCGGATGAAGGAAAATTTATGTTGAATACCCCATTGCTGCCACACCTAATTACATTTGAAGGCCCGCACTTGGCGCGAATCCCGTCTCTCAAGCTGGAGGATTTGGAATTTAGCATACATAGAGTGATTCCCCCACTTGGCGACTGATGCCTTCATGACCCGAGTGTTCTACAAAGATACAGGTGTTGCCGCGCTAGATTCAAAGAAGTGGATCAAAGGGGTGGAAAAAGTAAGCCTATTAAACCTGCTATGGGTGCCGCATTACCATCGTGCACCTATAACCTTGATGGTGATCAAGAAATTGTTGTGCTTGGTGCACAATGGATGCCTGTGGTTGGGAGAATCGATACCAATCACGATCATGTTGATCCATAGGATCACTTTTCTGCCGCATTCAGGATTGAACTCGACCATGACATTTGGCGAAAGACGGGTGAGTGTGACCCTACCATGCAAATGAATGATAAGTTTAAGCTGGCTAATAAACCATGCGGCTATTCAATTTCTAGCATAATTGACACCTCGGTTAAGGTCACCTCCCAGATTTTGGCTAGGAAAATCATGAGAAAGTGTCGCGCAAATGAGGTGCTAGCACCAATTGTGTTTTATCAACTCAGTGCATAGAGGGCATACAATTTAATTGGGCGTGCTACCTATGCGGTGAGTTCCTCGCGAACTGCAAAGAAGCCCAAGACTAGGATAAAACTTTTCACTACTCTTGGTTAGTGTTATCAATAGTGTTGGTTGCGTGGGAGCTATCGAAGGATAGCCAGTTTCCTCGCGAGAGTCAAAGACAACAATATCTTATGGGTGCTAATGGAGGCAATCATTCGTGTCGCAATTAACTGCAAGTTGCAGCTCTCACAAACTGTCTTTGAGTAGTTGTCAGAATATGTGGAGTTCAGGGAGAAGTTCCACTATGTTTCCATAAAAGCGCAGAAGGACCCCGAGCAAAAATGGTATGATCTTCCATACTTGGAGACAGATGATGAAATCGCCGCGGTCATTGAGAGTTGGCCAGCAGAGTGGCGCATGGCCTCAGACTTGTCCACTGGGTCTAGTAAGTCTGCAGTGAAGCAGAAGAAGGAAGAGGCCAGGATAAAAATGCAGCAGTTGGACGAAAGGAGGAAAAAGGAGGTCGAGGAAAAAGCTAAAGCAGAGTGTGCAACTAAGAAGCTGACAGAAGAGGAGGAAGAAGAGGAAGAGCATGACTCTGACAGAAGTCAAAGGTCTCCTTCATCGCAGACAAAGGAAGATGAGCAACTATCAAGACAGGGAGGTGCATACCTGGAGACTACTCCATTCTAGGTTAAGCGCACGAGGGAGAAGGAAAAATTAGGGCTGTGGAAGAAGTCCAAGGCCAGCAAGTCATCACTTGACCCGATCACTTTGACTGAAGGTGATCTAAATGATATCGGGGACAAAGTGAGGGACGTGACCGCGAAACTGTTGCAGCAGTTCGAGAAGCAGTAGAAGCAAGCCTTGATTGCCATTCAAGCGGGTCTGCGCGAGTTATAGTTCCAGGCCACTCAAGTGTAGACTAGTGTGGGACAACACAACACAGCGTCGACTAGCTTAGCACCTAGGACCTCAGAAGCAGCGGAGCTGATCCACTCCTTGGATCCACGGGTCGTCATGCTGCCAAACAGAGCATTGACTACAGAAGTGGAAGCTGACAAGGCCACCATTAGCACTCTCAAGAAGTTTGGGTTAAACTTGGTCACGCTGCCAAGTGAGGCCCTTAACACCCTACAAGACGGTGTTATCGCAAAACTTTAGGCCAGAGAGTAAGGCGCACTAAATATGATCAACGAGCAGAAGGTCAACAATGTCCAGATGTTCATAGAAAAGACTTCCACGATTAGTCCCCTTAAGAAGATCACAGATTAGAATGAGCGCACCATAGTTGTGGTAGTTGAGGCTTGCAGGACTGTTACGGAGCTCAACATCCCAGAAGATGTGCCAGTCGATGCCAGAATTCGGAAGCTCACTGAAGGTGTGCATGACGCAAGGACAGAGCTGGCTAAGGTTCAGTTTGAACTGAACCTTAAGATCACACAACTTGAGTTGAGGGCCCAACCTTCGACTCTACCAGAAGTCAGAGAACAGCGCGAGGATCTGTCAAGGATGCAGTTGCCGCAGTAGACGCCATAGTGAAGGATTGCACTTCACTCTTCGAGTAGTAGCTCGAACTAGTTACTAGCCCGCAGGAAGATCCCAACGTGCAACGGCTAGAAACACAGGCAAGGGAACTATAGCTAAAGTATGATGAGGTCAAAACGATAGCACGCACCGTCACCATCACACAGAGGTTTGCGAAGCTGCAAGAAGCGAAGGCACTGAAAGAACAGGTGGACACAACACAATGCAAGGAGGCAGTACTTAAGGCCAGATTGGGACCTTGGCTAGATGAAGCATATGTTCTCACAGCCACCATCAAAGGAAAATTGGCTAGTCTACAGAAAATGCAGTAGAAAATATAGGCAGATAATGCAGCACTAGCAACGGAGCAGTTGGTCGAACAAGCTAAGCAGGCGGCGACACAGTGTACTGCTAAGGTTGCAGTATTACAGGTGGAGCTGGGACATCTTCGCGACAAGATCTCGATGCCAGCAGAGTGACTCAGGAGCGAGTCACCATATTTGTGTTGGGGGCCTGTTGGGAACGGGTCCCCTAGGGTCAATTTTGGGGTTAAAAGCCCGAGTTTTGGGGCTAAAGGCCCAAGTTTTGTATAAAGAATGTAAACTCTCCGCATTTTGTGGTCCCGAAGTGTGAATATGTAAAGAGTCATAAAGGGTTTCCGCCCTTAGTTTATGTAAATTATGTCAGCTTTATGAGATCCACCCTTTGTCTGCGAACCATGGGAATGGATAAAAGGGGAAGTTTAGAAGAGTCTATGGTAGTTTTAGTAGTTCAGTACAGATATGTTTTGAAGAGTCATTGATGTAATGGGTCTGTGAGGGCTAAGAATGAAGAGTCTTAACATAGGAGAGAGGCTCTGCAGCTGAGTGCATAGAGGCCTAGGGTAGAACTCTGCAGCTGAGTGTGCGGACCCCTGCAGCTATGTGCGCAAGGTAGTTAGAGTCTGTAAGAGATATTTGAACATCAATAAAGAAAATTATTCTGGAATTACCTGTGTATGAGCTATTTTACTTCTGTTATGACTTCATGCGATTATGTTATGTTAAATACTAGGTTTATGATTTATTGTTATATTGATGGATGAATCTATGTGTTTTACTTCATTATATGAATGCAAGTAAGAATGTCTATTTACGTGAAGATAATCATAATGCATGTTGAAGTTATCCACTACTTAAGCTAATCGGGGTAAATACAGAAATAAGAGTAATTACAGAGGCGCGTAAGTGTCTGGATCGCCTATTTAGGGTACGCGAAAGATAGTCATAGACCTTCGCGGAGGTCTAGAGGACAATAAGGGAAGTATATCGATAAGCCCTATAAGGCTTATCGATCTGCGTGAAGGAAGGGTTAGGGTATAAAGCGACATCACTGCCATGTCAAAGTGTGGAAACTTGGTTCTGGCATCCCCCCATATTGCTTTGGGTGAGACTTCAGTCCACGCTCCAGAGTGTGGCAACTTCAGCAGAGGTTGAGGTTTTGTGTTTTGGCAGTGTCCTGTATTTTTCCTATGATGATCATTATGGCTGGAAATGCGCACTAGATCGATGTTGTGTCAAGGTAATAGAAATTATGCAGCGCTTATTGATAGTGTCTCAAAGAAATTTTTACTTAATTCTAAATGTTAAGGGTTCATGATTTCCAGGGCATGAAAATCTAGATCGAAATAGGACAGAGATAAGAGGAATTCCAAAATCTTTCTCACCTCAAGGTATCACAGGTATGAAATTCTCATTTCTATTTAACAAAAAGAACCACAAAATTTTCAATGAAGAAATTGAAATTTATTCTTCATGAAATTGATTGAAATTTGTTCTTCATGCAACTGATTTTATGAATGGACAAATCATAGTTATTTATGGAAAGTTACATTTCTTCCTCTTCATTTGAAAAATTTAAAGAAAAAAATTGTTACAATTTAACTTCTGTATTTAAAATTAGGAGTCTATTTACAAAATTCGCTATAATTACAATCGGTTTACTAAGTTGATGAATCAGTTTTATTATATATGTTAAATTGAAACATAATGTATGCTCAGAAGAATTAAATGATGGTTGTCGTTTGAGACATATTTGACGGGCCGAGGCATTCGAGAGAATGAGGCACGGGACATCAAAGAAAAAGGGTCACCCAAAAGGTCGTGTTCGTCCTTACTGGTCTTGGCCTTAGAAGGGGTGGGCGGTTAAGATCCTATTGAGGAGATTCTTAATCCCAATAGAAAATCTCCTTCACTTTGCCTAGGTACTAGGAGTAGGAGGTCAGTGGGTGCTTTATCATATGTCTACGAGCCCCAAAATCTACAGTCTATCATTAAGGAAAGTGGTCCTTGGGAAAACTCTGAGGCCAACTTTTTCCCTGCTATAATGAGGCAATGCCTCTACTGTTTTAGTCGAGTCTGTCGATTATGATAGCCTTATCCCAGTGTCTTTATCGGTCTCCTGTTCCCAAACTTTGCTCCTGGTTTAGATATCCTAGTATAGTTGGTTCTAAAAGTGGGACTATCAGTGGCAGGCCAAGTGAGCCTAGCTTGCCTTGGTTCTAAAGGAAAGAAGGCAGAACCAAGGAAAAAGCGAAACTATCCATGGTAGGCTAGCAATCTGCCATGCCTGGTTCTAAACGAAAGAAGGCTCAAGCAGAGCCAAGGAAAAAAGTGGGGCTATAAGTGGCACGCTAGGAATCTACCCTGCATGGTTCTAAAACAAAGAAGGCCCAAGCGGAACCTAAGAAAGAAGTGGGGCTATCAGTGGCATGCTAGCAATTTTCCCTATCTATTTCATGGTAGTTATCCTATATGCATGAGACTTGGCGGGCAATACCTGCCTGCCTTCGTGACATAGGGGCGGGATGCATAGCGAGGGATGAAGCACTGAGCGAGATAGTCATAGCGAAGGGGTGGCTAGAGTGATGGGTTTTATTTTTTTGGTAGCCTCGGCTACCTACGCCGACATGGGGAACCACCAATAGGAAGCATGTGGAGATTCAAGTGCCTAATCGATAGCCTTAATGAATTCGTATGTGTGTTGCAAAGGTCAGCTCCGACAACGTGGCTGGAATCATGGAGAAGCTCCTCCCATAAAGAAAAGGTTACCAACCATACAATCCTTGGAATGGATGAACCGTGGGAGGTTTCTATATTATGGAGGTCCCAATGCATGATGTTCCTTGACTTGCACATTTGTTAAATAAAAAGTATCTTGTGTTTATACCAATAGAATAAATTAATCTGTAATTCATTTAATGAGAGGAACCATCATAGTCGGTGAGGTGGAGCGAAGATTTGATCTATATATTTACGTTACGCTTTGATTCGTCCAACCCCCTTTTAGTGTATATGTAATAGAGTTGGAAGGTGTTGGCTTCCATCTATATATAAGGTTTAGGTTTCATGATTCCAGCTAAGATAGATATAAACGCTTGAGCTTATCCATTTAGTCACATTTTCTGAGGATTTTTTTTAGCAAAGGAAATGAGTGACTTTCTTTGGTCTAAAATATGTTAAATAAATGTGTCATGTATCAATTACCAAGTATTTATATTTATAAAATAAAGATATAATTTATTTATATAAGTCGAACCATTTTATATTTACGCCGTAAGGCGTTTCCCTCTGAAATCAACTCTCCTCTCTGCCTACCTATCATCTTGTAAGCCGCACGATTATATGTTAGACGATTGCAACAATTTCAGCCGTTGATTCAAAGGGGTTGCCAAACGGTTTGGGCGTTTCATTTGGCATCGGGTCGAATAGTTTCATATGCGACAGAACTATGGCAGAGTCATATGCGGCAGAAGCATAAACACATTACCTATGTTTTACAGGGCCTTAAGAGTTTCATCAGCGCCACTTACGGTAAACGCACCGCCCTCTTCCAGGTTCAAGACCTTGACGACACCGTCCTCTGCCAACAGCGCATAGCGCCTCGATCGAACCCCTAAACCCGCAGGTTTATCGCTCAAATCAAGAGTAACACCCAATGCTTTGGTGAATTCTTGATTTCCATCGGCCAGCAGAAGGATCTTATCACCTACATTCAGATTCTGACCCCAGGCCCTCATAACAAAAGCATCGTTTACAGAAACGCAGGCAATTGTGTCAACCCCTTTGGCCTTCAGCTCATCGGCTTTCTCCACAAATCCTGGCAGATGTTTCTGAGAGCAAGTGGGTGTGAAGGCACCGGGAACGGCCAACAGAACCACTTTCTTCCCCTTGGTTAACTCTGAGACTTTTATTGTTTGAATCTCGCCCTCTCTGTCAAAATATGCCAGAGTAGCCTCCGGCAGCTTCTCCCCCACTGAAATAGTTGCTCTGATTGACTGTAAAGTTGTTGATGACCGAACAAATGTTGATTTGACAGGATTTATTGTGTGGGGTTTGGGGCCAGGAACCAGAAATGAAGAACCCTTCAAAACCCTTGAAGGATTCTTCAATGCAATAATAGGAGGGCGCAGTGTGGGTTTCATAAACGAATAACAAATGGGCGTAGAAGGCACCTTGCATGAAAAAGATTTATGCGAGTATAAAGTACAGAAGGGAGCATCCAGAAGTTGTTTATCGCTCAAATCAAGAGTAACACCCAATGCTTTAGTGAATTCTTGATTTCCATCGGCCAGCAGGAGGATCTTATCACCTACATTCAGATTCTGACCCTAGGCCCTCATAACAAAAGCATAGTTTACAGAAACGCAGGCAATTGTGTCAACCCCTTTGGCCTTCAGCTCATCGGCTTTCTCCACAAATCCTGGCAGATGTTTCTGAGAGCAAGTGGGTGTGAAGGCACCGGGAACGACCAACAGAACCACTTTCTTCCCCTTGGTTAACTCTGAGACTTTTATTGTTTGAATCTCGCCCTCTTTGTCAAAATATGCCAGAGTAGCCTCCGGCAGCTTCTCCCCCACTGAAATAGTTGCTCTGATTGACTGTAAAGTTGTTGATGACCGAACAAATGTTGATTTGACAGGATTTATTGTGTGGGGTTTGGGGCCAGGAACCAGAAATGAAGAACCCTTCAAAACCCTTGAAGGATTCTTCAATGCAATAATAGGAGGGCGCAGTGTGGGTTTCATAAACGAATAACAAATGGGCGTAGAAGGCACCTTGCATGAAAAAGATTTATGCAAGTATAAAGTACAGAAGGGAGCATCCAGAAGTTGTCCATAATGATTTCTTAGGAGAACTCTTGAAAGAAGACTTGCATTCAGAAGAAATTATAGCAGATTTTGTACTATTCCTGCTCTTCGCTGGTCACGAGACCTCAGCCTCAACGATGGCATTTGCTATCAAATTTCTCACGGACTGTCCCCAGGCACTTCGGGAGCTGAAGGTGTGTCAATGTATTGTAAATAAAAGCATTTCATCTTTCGAATTGGTATTGGTATTATATAAATCAACCTTCAATGGTAACAAGATTATTTCATATGCTAAAAAATATATCCACTGCACCAAATTAATCTATATAGATCTAACTACCTCCAGAATCCAACCAATGTACTTGACGTTGTTCACATGCCTGTTTACATCCAAATCAGTCCATCTTGGCTGTAAAAAAATGTAACAAATCATCAGTCATAGGTAGTTATTTAACCCCTGGAAAAAATTTGCTGGCCCAAAATATGATTCACAGCAATCCTGTATAAGGGCATTTGAAAAGAGTGCAAACATCAGTCCTTACTGTTAAATTGGAGTGGATGTATTGAGCAGTGTCATCACCCAGCTTTTCTAATTTTTCATGATGGCTCTGGTCAATCACTGTTCTTTCAAGATAATATGGAGATATCTCATTTTTTACTGCTTCTGGAAATTTAGACAGTTTTCTGGTGTTTCTGTTCATCATAACCCAGGTGCTGCCCAAAGAAAAATGAACGAAAGGTTAACAAACATAGCAGTAAAATTTTGAAATGGTATTCTGAACTTTGTTTCAAACTATTCAAAACCCTGAGCAAGGAAACTGTAATAGCTTTCACTAAATTCTTGTTCAGAAGATGGGTGCTATGTTTTTGCATTCAGTTAATGAAATTGCATACCCGGGACAGACATGTTCCATGGAATGAATTGAAAGTATATATATTTTTTTCTGGAACCAAGGGGAAAATAATTATAAAGAACAAATTTCATTTACCTTTGTGATTGCCTAATCTGCTTGGCCAAGGAGGATTAAACATGTAACTTATACTTTCATGGATTACAATAGTTCAAGCATACCTGGTAGCTTGTGCAAGTATGTAGCCAGTTTTGTAATCACGAACAATCCAATCACGCCTTAAACTATTTTTCCCTGATCCGGCTACCCAAGTATCAATTTCCACTACATCACCCCTTTAAACAACTTTCAGGTTGTTAGTATAAAAGTCCACGAATAAAAACAGGCAAAAAGTGTCAAGGAAGCCATTATTTCATACAATTCAGAATCCACAGGCAGGTAGGGGACTGGAGTTAATTACCAAGAAGGATAACGCTCGACATGAACTTGCATCCGGGTAACCACCCAAATGAGATTGAGACGAGTCATCTCGTGTGTGGAGCCAAATCCATCCCCATTCATCCCAGCAACACAAACATGGTTCAGAGCAGTTTCCTGCATAAAATGAAATGATATTAGACATCATGTATAAAGATTACTCTTTGGTGAAACAAAACATACAGATATCAAGAAGTTGGGTTGGTTTAGCCATATTGCCAAAAGCCCAGTTTTGATAGATAGATAATGATTACCAGTACCAATATTAATATAATATCTGCTAATCACCTGAAGATGATTGATCATAGTCTCAATTGATCCACTCATGTCTGCCCCAACCTCATACGATCTGATAGAAAATTTCTGCCTATAAACCAAATTCCCTTGTACAAGCCTCCCCAGCCTGAACACATCTTCTTCTTCTGCCAATTCGACTGCAATACCATTAGTCCTGGCTGTGTGAATTAGTTATTTATCCTTCACTTTGGAGCCATTGATTATATTAGGTGCTCCTTGAACATTGGCAATCACTTTGAGGATCTTGCCTCGTCCAGATAGAGACTTTGATACAGAATTCTTGACATGACATGTAGATTCATGGAAGATCCAAATGATAGTGACTTCACATAGAATTTAGAGGTCAATATCATCTTTGTCCTATGAATGCTTTCTGTGGTAGTAGAAAAGGATGTTTGCCACAAATTCCCATAAGCACCAGCCTCCATTATATCAAACTCTGTATAAGAAAAAAGAATATATTGTATCCAAAGGATTCTGCAAGTTCAAATGCAATGGACAAAGATACAAATTATACACTGTCAGAGCAAGAACATGTGCATATATAGAGGCATGCACTGATTCCCTTTAACTTGGAACTAATTTTGGACAACTCTGCATTCCTAAAGAGCCCACCTCTTTCACACAAACACAACGCAGAGAAGCCTACGCAGAAACACTCAATTGGAAATCCACACGCAATATAGACAGATTAAAGGCTCTGCAAAGCTCGATAAATCCTTTTTTAAATGTATATTTTATGGCCGTTTTCATGTATTTTCAATTATGTTAACTTGCTTATATAATGCAAATTGGCCCATTATTCGAAAAAGAAAAGCAAGATTGATACACGTAGGAAAGCAGGTGGACAGTAGCTGTGTTGGCTCTGGTAATCCAGCAATCCAACGAAATCGACTCCAACCACTTACAACTAACAAAGAGGATGCCTAGACCAACACTCTAGCCGCATAATCACCTGCCAGATCATTTATTCAGAATAGCCAAAGAGACCCCATTTCTTCATTTCTATCCTGAGAATATTCATCTGTCCACCTCTACCTGGCAAATCAATCCCAATGAACAATTGTCTGGGTCAAAGTTCTGGATATGGGTGAATATTGATAGTCAAATAGATTCAGACTGGGATTGGAAGTGGGCTCTGTCGATGAATTCGAAGAGGCAGTGGGCATGCCCGAACAAAATAGTCTACAATTGCAACGACTGGTAGATAACTTTACTGCCTACCTTCTGGTGCTACAGTTAACAACTTTGGCTACCAACGCGGTCTTTTAGAGGGAAGAAGACAATTGAACTTCTGATCCATCCCAACAACAAATGAAAGTGTCAAGATATTGTTAGCTAGAGTGCGAATGAACAATTGATTTTGCTCTTTTTTTCAGTAGATTTCAAAATATTCCTAAAATTATCTGATCTATCTAAATAACAAAGGAAAATTGCAAAATATTGTTGACCAAAATGAGATTAAACAAATAATTTTACTCTTATTCATTAAATTCCAGAATATTTCCAAAATTTATAATCAAATTAAATTCCATTAATACTATGCAAACTTGTAAAAATTTAGATATATAAATAAGGCCAGGAAATCTAGTGACAACTAAGTTGTCACAAGTTCTATATTGATTTGGGGAAAGTGTGCAACATGAGTTTTGATCTACAAAGAAGGCATTGACTACTCTGCACTGATATTTATTTTAATGATATCATAATGTAAAACTAATACATCAGGAGAGTTGGTGAAATTTTTGTACTAGATGCAAATAAAGTTTATTCAATGCCATACTCAAGTCAAAGTTATACGTCCTCAACATGAATGAGGAGATTGGCTGGAAATTTCAGTTCTTTAATGAATCAAGTAATGTTTACGGCATATTCACTCACTTTGCATTGGTATTGGTACGTATATATGGTGAATAATTTATATTTATAATAGAACTTGTATTGGTTTTTTCTAATTTTCTAATAATTAAATAATTTTAATAAGCTGTTAGAAGAAATGTTATTGAAGAAGAAACACACAAAAAATTTATATTTTATTTAATTATAATTGTATTTATAGTATTATATATTTGATTAAACTAAGATAGACAATTGAACTGAGATCATAATAATAAACTAATTAAAGATGAGATCTACACAAATCTAGTCCTTCCAAAAGATGCCTAGATCTAAAACTTTCAATTTTTGGTTTAAGAAGTGTCTTCTTGAAGATGTCAACTATGATGCCTTTAGTAGAACAATGTTCCATATAGAGTTCTTTCTTCTCAATGAGATCTCTAATACAATGATAACTTGTTTCAATATGCTTTGATTTATCATGGAACATAGGATTATTAGCTAACTTTACACATGATAGATTATGGCAACAAATAAGAGTCGTGGTCTTCTCTATTACTCTAAGCTCTAGAAGCAATTTCTTAGGCCATATTGCTCCAGAGCCCTTGGTAGAAGCATCAAATATTCAGTGTTTGCCAAATGATAAATCAATACAAATTTGTTTCTTACTACTCCAAGAAATCATGCCAAAACCTAACGAGAAAGAATAACTTGTAATAGATTTTATGAAATTCATATCACCTGCCTAATCAACATCTGTGTAATCATACAAAAAATATATTTTCCTTTTTCAAAACTAAGACCATAAGAAATAGCTTCACTCAAACAATGAAGAATTATTTTAGCAGCCTACCAATGGATCTTCCTTGCCCTTACCATAAACTGACTTAGAACATTTACAGCATATGATAAATCAGGAAAGGCTAGAAATCAATTTAAAATATGAGGTAGCATCCACTTCTTCAATTGGATCATCAATTCTCAATTTAACACAAGGATCCATGGGTGTAGAGATAGATTTACAACCATAAGTTTTGAAGCTTTTCAAAATCTCTACAGCGTACTTGGCTTGAATCCAAGGAAAATTTTAGGGGCTAAATTTCATAGATGGACTAATTTCAATGTTTTTTTAAACAAAAAATTCACTCGTTTCCATTTTTTGTTTAGATGATTTGTCCAAGTTTTATACAATAAAATTAGTATACCTTAACAATAGCCAAAACCTTATAAAGACTATATAAAATTAATAAAAAATTTGAATGTTCTTACAAATATATCACCAAACATTTTACAATTTTCATATTAGGGACTAGTAATATCCACCAAAATTTCTACACTTCAAGGTAAATTTCCATTCCTAGAATTTTACCTACCCGAGTTGAAAGAAGTTGTTCTTTATCTTGCGAAACTTCCAAACCAGAGGAATAGTGAAGGGGACCCAAAAATTCCTGACATAATTCATTTTTCAACCAATGAATTAATTCATCATCATTTCCCACCAAAATAGTATCATGTACATATAAAATATGAATAACAATGCTATGATCACCATCATGCAGAAAATATAGATATCAATTCTTGATTTTCTTACACATTTTCTATGGAACCACTCATCAATACTAGTGTAGCATGCATGATGAGCCTATGTGAGACCATACAGGGCCTTCTTTAATATGCACACAAGATCCTCTTTACCAGCTACTTCAACCCATATGGTTGTTGTATATGGACTTCTTCTTTCAAAAGTCCACTTACAGGGTTTTATTTACATCCAACTAGTGAATATTCCAATTATAACTAGTAGCCAAGGAAAGTACACATTTAATGGTAGTATATCAAGAAATAGGTGTTGTTGTATTTGTAATACTTTCTTGCATTTATGTTGAATGGTCATGTTTTCCATCCATGGTACAACAATGAAGAGGTGCAGTCTAGGCGTTCAAATGGAAATCAAAAGGGAGAGGTGGCACATTGAATGACCATCTTAGAGAAGGCTCAGCATATCAAGGGCTCATCTCGATCTGGGTTAGACTGTGATGCAGTATATTTTGCCTTTTTTCCTGAATCTTTAAAATGTGGACTAGCTGTCAACTTTGACATGAATACAGTTGCCCAAATCTATCTCATGTATACAACATACTGTGCTCACTACGAAAAATGCAGAATTTATAGGATTTTGTTATACAAAATAAAAACACATGTATGCTTTGGGAATTTGATTTTCTGGTAAAATTCTGATTTGAAGGTAATTTTGTTCTCTCGTTCTCTAAGAATTGGGAGATTTGTAGATCATGCATTGTGGGTGAAAAACATAGAAATTCAACGATTGAGTGAAACTGAATTATGCAACTTGCACCACGTTGTGGGGAGCTAAGTCAAGGATTCGATGAAACCTTCAGGTTTGGAATTTGGTGAACCTGAAAAAATTCGAAATTCAGTGGTAATTCTTGGTACTAGTGGTAATGCTTCTGAGGACAAGGGCAGTCCTTTGACAATAGCTCATATACAAAGGTTTTGAAGCTTCTATATCTTAAATGGCTAAACAAGATAGCTTCTATATCTTAAATGGCTAAGCAAGATTTGTTAGACCTGTGGATTTTAGTATATGAAACCATTTATACTTATGTTAGCTCACTAATTGGCTCTCTTATGCAGCAATGTTCTTGGATCATACGCCCATTTCATATGGAATGTCTACTAAGTGGTTCTAGTTAATGGGGCATTGATTTGAGTGTTTAATATATTTTTATTCTTTATCAAAGTATTTTTTTGCTCTATTTGCTTTCTTCAATTTATGCCTTACGGCATTTCCTTTGCAACATCTGGTGCAAATGCTAGTAAACTTAAATAAGAAGTTATTTAAGTATAGACAATACTGATAAGCATGATTCATTTGTATGAGGAGAACTATCTAACATTAAACCCTAATGAACTCAATCACATTTAGGTAAACATAGATTATTTAGAACATAGTGGGGTTTCTTTTGAGTGAAACTTTTTTTGGGACATATCAATTTCTATAATTAAATTAATGAGGGATGGATGCATGTTTTCATTGTCTCTCAACAGTTTCATGGCATGGATGAAATTAACTTTTTTGGCAAGAATTTGTGATGATTATTAACATTTCCATGCCTTTAAAATGATCATGAGGATGAGATACACTATAGGGATGGTTTGGCGTCATCATATTGTTCATCACACATAAGGTCTAAAGTGGGAAACTTCTCTAGCTTGGTTATCCTAGGAGACTCATCAAAGCATTTGTAATCATCTCCAAGAGGGTTGCAAACCATGTCCTAAGTATGAATAGACATGTCCAATACTAGTGGGGTCTTCTATTGCTCTTTCCTTTTCCATTTTATTCTCTAGATAAGTGTGGCATGATCAACTTGAGATCTTCTTTACTTCTGATAACCTCAGTTCTGGAGCACATATGGTTCCATGCCTATTCCTTGGCACTAGACTTTTGAAGCAAAGGAAACTCATTTATAGGAAGCTATGACAAACTAGTGTTCAAAGTATGATCCATTAGTTTGGCTTCTCTACCAGCAATCTAAGGATACCAATGACAACTTGACCTTTACATTTCTTCCTCTTTTTAATGCAAATTTTAAATTAAAAAAATTTCTAAATCTTGGGTTATGAGCACTACATTATATATGATAATAATATAACATACATTAAAAAAAATCCATTTATATGGTTGTAAAATGTTATGTATATAGTTATTGAGAGTTATGTTCCAAAAACTTAAAATAGGGTAGGACACTTCAAATGTTTCCAAACACTAGCTATGGCATCCACTATGAACAACAAACCACAACTATCAAAGATGGCCTAGCAAGGCATCACAACAAGCTACTTGTAGCCACTTCAAAGTATGAACAACAAACTAGCATGAATGACTACAAGTCCACCGTTAATTTCCCACATAGATCATACAAGTCGTCTAGGAGATTCTCTAAGTTTACATTAAACAAGGCCTCCAAGCATAGTGCTACAAATATTTGATAGGGATTCTTTGCGACAAATCCTAGATCCTTCTCACCCAAGGACATCAAACCCTAGCACATCATGTCTTCTCTAGTTTTTCCTTGTCACAAACCCTAGCACCTTCAACCCTTGCATTGACAAAATTATAAATACTTTAATATAAGATCATTGACAAAACGTATTGATTAGAATACTACTCCTCAATTTATGATTATGCACAAAAGTTGTTAAATTAACATCTATAATCATCACTAGAAACTACTCAATTTCAATGGGAAACATACACTAAAATAAGATTTACAGGTACACAAATTATGGATAGCAATGTACTTCATTTATAGAACAAATGAAGTTACAAGTACCCAATCATAATCTTGTCAAAGGCTAGGACACTCCAATTTGTCTCCAAACCCTAGCTAGGCATTCCACCATCAACAAAAAAACCATAACTAGCGCATGGCATAGATAATTCGATCCGTTAGATCCACCAGATGCCCTTTGCATCAATAAACAACTAGTAAGTTGAAGCCCAACGTGTGTCATTGATCTTGCTTGATTATAGTTGTTGGATCTAAGCTTACATGATACAATCTCTCCAAGCATACTGATCCAAGTCTTCGATGGGGTCTCTTCACCACATATCCTGGTTCCTTGTCACCCAAAGATATAAAACCCTAGTAGATCATGTCTTCTCTAGATTTTGGTTGTCACAAACCTAAGCTCCTTCAACCCTTACATCAATACAATTATAACAACTCTAATATAGTCTCATTAAAGAAACACAATTATTTGTTGACTCCTATATTCAATTACAATGATGGGCACAAGATGCTAAAGTAGCATATATGAGCAACACCATAAACTACTCTAATCTCTATGTGAATATATGGTAAAAATTAGATCCTCAACTACAGAAATTGTGGATAGCAATATACTTCATTTCTACAAACAATAAAGTTAGAAGTATAGGCCAATTAGCCTATGACAAGTTGGTACATGTCGTTCATGCTTGTCATAGGATATGACACTTCAAAAGTTTCCAAACACTAGCTAGGGCATCCACCATCAACAAGAAACCATAACTAGTGAAGATGGCCTAGCAAGGCATCACACTAAGATACTTGTAGCCACTTCAAAGAGTGAACAACAAACTCACATGAATACCTACAAGTCCACCCTTGATTCCCCACATGCATAGCCCGACGAACCTTAGGTGTAGAAAAGGGTGTACATTGCCTATGTGCGGGTTGATGGGGGATGTGAACCAGGAGGTTGGAGGATTCAAGGGTTTGATATAAGGACTTGGAGCATACTTGGCAAGGTCAAAGAGCAGTAAGAACTCTTCGAGCAGCAGGAGTCTGAGAACGTCTCTTTACGGTTGAGTAAGATGACCTGGAGGTAGTGGCATAGGTTGAGGGATAACAAGTGCAGAGAAGGGTGTGCATTCTTGGGTGCAGGTTGATTGGGGGTGTGAGCCTATAGGTTGGAGGTTCCTACAGTTTGGCACTTTAGTATGTTAATGGTACCAGATGTGTACGCAGATTTGGCTGAGTTATTACCCAATGGTGTCGAAGCCCCAACTCAGGGATGACCCATTGTTGAAAGAAAAAGAAAAATGTGGACACCTGGAATGCTTCCAAACCCTAGCTAGGGTATCCACCATCAACAACAAACCATAACTAGAAAACGTGGTCTAGCGAGGCATCACACTAAACCACTTGTAGCCACGTCAAAGGGTGCACACTAAACTAGCATGAATACCACCAAGTCCATCATTAATTTCTCACTTATATCATCCAAGTCCTCTAGGAAATTTTCTAAGTTGACATTATAAAATCTCTTCCAGCATAGTGATCCAAGGATCCACGTGAATAATCTAGGGCCTAATTGGGGGCTAAGATGCATTCTAGGTGTTTAGGGCAAGTCATGCAAGCTAGTTTGTGTCCAATGTGAAATAAGGAACCTCAATTAGTACAAGAAGTTATCTTTTAGTGAAGCAGAGCTACAAAGGGGAGGCCCGTATGTCTAAATACAGTTACAAAACTTCGTTACAAGTAGATTTAATTAGAGGAGTAAAACAATCGAAATTTTTGCCAAATTTTCTGAATTTTCTTTAATTTCATGAATCATGTGCCTAATCTACAAGATAAGGTATCGAATTCAAGCGTTCACTTTCCGACTTGTACACATGTAAAGAGATAAATCCTCCAATGATGCTCTCTACATTAATGGGTTTGAAGTGTTAGACAATTCACATGATGAGGATTCTTGTAGTCCAAGTTGAACTTATAGTGCATGGATGCTCTTACTCAATGCATATGCTCCAATGCGATATAATATGTTGAAATTTGGTACTAGAGGACAGGTGGTTCCCTAAGGCTTTGATCTTTGGCCTAGGGAAAAGTGTCCAAAAGAAATTAATTTTTCTCCTAAAGTGACTTTATAATTTTTATAAAGTCAAATCTAATTTAAAAGTGACTTTAAGTGAT
This sequence comes from Pinus taeda, assembly GCA_000404065.3. Classification (NCBI taxonomy): domain Eukaryota; kingdom Viridiplantae; phylum Streptophyta; class Pinopsida; order Pinales; family Pinaceae; genus Pinus; species Pinus taeda. The sequence continues at coordinate 12,067 of APFE030554313.1, read as the reverse complement.
AAAGTTACTAAAGTCTAATTTTAAAGTGACTTTAATAAAGTCAATGTAAAATTAGAAAGGAAAAGTGACTTGGGACATAAATGACTAAGTGGGTCTTTATTAAAGTGGGGTGAATTTAAAAATAGAAAGTGAGATTTAAATGAGCATTTAATCTCAGCCCTAGATCTCAATCTATTTCAGCCATTGGATTTAAGGATCCCCAAAAGTCACTTAGGGTTAGATTAAAGGAGGGAAAGGAGGAAAAAGTCATTCATTCTTTCATGAGCAGATTGAGAGGAGAGCAAGAGAGCAAGGGAGATTTCTGGACAGGGAGGAGAAGGAGGCAGTAGCTTGGCACACATTCCAAGGCAGCATTTTAGCAAGTTCGTACAGCTGAGTTAGCACATAGTGAAAGGCAAATATTGGGCACGATTTTCTAGAAATCCGTACACCAAGTGCACAAAAATCAAGGAGCAAAAATCCGTACAGCAAGTGGCTGTACCTTGGCATGCATTTCTAGGCATAATCGTATAGTTGTACTGCTATTTTTTGCACAGAAATCGAGGAATCTGTACAACAGCATTTATGGCATCTTGCACGCTTTTCTAGGCAGTCCGTACAGCAGCATTTAAGGCTGAAGTTTGGGCACAAAAATCGAGGAGGCTGTACAACATTTATTGTTGTTCTATTTTGCTGTTTGCAAATTTTTCCAGTTGGCTGTGAGGCACGAAAAACGATATAAGTTGTAAAAGTTTGCTTGGAAATTTTTTGCTTAATATTTCTCTCACTCTAAAAAGCATTTTCCAGAAATAAGGAGCTTTCGAACTGGTTTTCCCCAAAAGTTGTAGGGGTTTTCTCCAGGGTCACCTTGACCAAAAATCACCGTGTTTAAATGTGTTGAATGGCTGTTTGTATGTGCTGATTTTTATTTCTGCATTTTCCAGCATTCTGTAATATTTTCAGAATTTGTGTTTTCAGCAAAATTTATTTTCCAGTTGTTGAATGTATGGATATGGGAAAGGGCATTTAACTATTTTGGAGAAATAAGGTGAAACTGAAAATCGGGGTGAGAAATCGATAAATTTTTACATGGTATCAGAGCTTGAGTGTTAAAGGAATCGAGATCAACGAGGATGGTGATCGCTCGCGCCCTGGCCCTCTGCCTAGGGTTCCTGCTGCAGCTGCTGCGCCCCCAGCTCTGCCCCTGGCAGCTCCGCTGCTAGGCCCGTGACCCTTAGCTGCTGGGCTTCTGCCTCTCGCCCCCTCCTATCTGGGCCTCCTGCTCAGCTTCAGCTCCGGGGCTCCTCTCTGGCAGCCCCCTCCCTCGCCGATTCCCCTGCGATCTGGCTCTCTAATGGCGGAATCGGATCCCCCGCCTCAGGATACAGAGGATTTCGAGAAACAGTTTGCTTCTCTCATCCCTGAGAACGCAACAAGAAAATCCGTCCTTCCGCTTCCAAGTTCATCAAGAAACTAGATGAAATCCCAGAAGTTTCCCTTCCTCCTTCCCTCCCGAGGAAGGCTGCAATCTCTCTAGCAGAAAGAGGCCTGGTCGGTCTGTTTGTCATACTTTGGATGTTATACCGATGAATTAGTACTTAGAGACGGAGCTCTGCCATGGCACTAAAGAATGGGACGTTTTGAATCAAGGGTTTTTGATGACATTTACTTTCGAGGATGGATTTAAATGTATTGATGAAGCATTGCAGGAAGTCAAGGCATCGATCTTTAGAATACCACAGGATCCCTTGGACATAATTCAATTAGATTGGACTACCTAGCTGCGCTACGTGCTGGAGTGTTATAATGTGACTGTTGAGGAAGGCGATGAAGACTTGAGGAACATTAATATCCCAGAGACTGAAGGTCACGTGAAGTTGAAGGACCGTAAATTGAGAATCCATATATCAACACACCGCTAAAAACAAGACAAGTGAACATTGGGACAGATGTGGAGCCAAAATTTTACAAAAATTGGGGACCACTGGGATGATGCAATAGTCAATAAGTTCTTTGAATTGATCCGTGAATATCAAGACTTGTTCCCTACGAAGTTTTCATATTTCAAAGGGATAATAGAGGACTTGGGAGTCATGAATATCACATTGAAACCAGACATGAAGCCGATTAATCAAAGCCCTTATCGCCTCAACCCCAAGTATAAAGAGAAGATCCCCTTAGAGTTGGATAAAATGCTTGTCGCAGAAATTATTGAACCGGTCGAAGAATTTGATTGGGTGAGCCCAATAGTGGTTCAGGAAAAGAATAAAAAGGATGAAGTAAGGATATGCGTAGACCTCAGGAAGTTGAATGACGTCTGCGTGTAGATCCCTTTCCAACTCCTTTCATCGATGAAGTGTTGGATAATGTTGGTGGCCAGGAAGCATATTCATTCACTGATGGGTTCTCGGGGTACCATTAGATCAAGATCATGCCTGAGGATAGAAGCAAGATGACCTTTATGACTGAATGGGGGTGCTTTCAGTATACTGTGATGTCGTTTGGACTGAAGAATGCATCGACAATAGTTTCGCATGTAATCATTGCGGCATTCAAGGATTTCATTCATAAGTTTATGAAGGTATAATTTGATGATTGGACAGTGTTTGGGTTGGTAAAGCGCCATGTAGCTAGCTTATGATTGATGCTGAACACATGCCAGAGGTATCATATCGTGCTCAATTTGAAGAAATTATTATTTTGTGTTCCTTTTGGGATCCTGCTGAGACATCTAGTATGTAAACAATGCTTAATGGTAGATCCTGCTAAGATCACAGTCATCATCAATTTGGAGGCACCAAGAAGTGTGAAACAGTTGTGCACAACGCTGGGGCATATAGGATATTATTGGACGTTCATCAAAAGCTATGCTTAGATTACCGCACCGATGGAGAAGGATGCTACATTATGTTGGAATGAAGAGTTTCAGCAAAGCTTAGATGTGTTGAAGGAAAAGATGGTAACCGCGTCGATCCTAGTCTTCCCAAATTGGAAGAAGGAATTCCATGTGCATGTGGACGTGTCATGTATTGCGCTAGGAGCAGTACTGATGCAGTTTGTTGTGCAGTGGGCGCATCAGGAGGTATAGGAACCATATGGAACAAAAATAAATGGGAACTCACAAATCAAAACTCACACAGCTGGTGGGTAAGAACCGACATTCAGAACAAAGCATCAAAAGAGGACTATACTATTTATAACATCTACGCCCCAAACCATAACAGGGATAAAGCCTCATGCTGGGACTCAATAACCACAGATCCCCTTACAGTTCAAGGAAGGAGCATTTTCCTTGGAGGAGACTTAAATCTAATAAGGAATGCTGATGAGAAATTAGGAGGAAATTTCTATGCACACCCATCAAGAGATTCCCTAGAAGCCATAATCCAAACCCATAATCGAGTGGACATCCCTCCGCAAAACGGGAGGTTCACCTGGAGCAACAAGAGAATTGGCAACAGCAACATAAAAGAGAGACTAGACAGAATTCTCGTTCAAGAAGGAATAGTTGCAAGCTTCTCAAACATCAAAAGCAAAATCATTCAAGGCTACACCTCAGACCACAAACCAGTGGCCCTGACTCTCGATAAGGGAAGGATCATGGGGCCTCTCCCCTTTAAATACAACAAAGCTTGGGACAACAAAGAAGAATTTCGAAACCTGATTCAGGAGCAGTGGGCAAAGGAAGTCATTGGTTCGCCTCATTACATTTGGGAAACCAAGCTTAAATCTCTCAGGACAGTTGTCAAACAATGGGCAAGAAACCACGCAGCAGAGGCAAACAAAAAAAGAACAGACCTCCATAAACAACTAGAGCAATGGAATCAGGAAAAGGAGAGAATCCAGTACACAAAGGAGGACCAAGCCAAAGAAAACGAAATGTATAAAGAACTATACAGGCAAAATAGGATGGAAGAAGAAGAACAAAGACAAAAATCTCGGTGTCTTTGGCTCAAAGCTGGAGACAAAAACACTTCCTTTTTCCATAACAGCCTAAAACTCAGATGCGCAGGGAATCAAATAGAGAGAATCATGGTGGAAGGGAAAGAGATAAGGGATTAGGAAGAAATCAAAGAGGCAGCCTACAAACACTACAAATCCCTCTTATCCACAGACCCCCAGCCTCAAGACAATGCAGAGTTTCTAAGCCTAGTCGAAAACAAAATCTCAGACTCACAAAATAGAGAGTTGGATCAAGAGGTCACGGAAGAGGAAATTAAGTGGTCAGTTTTTAGCATGCAGCAAGACAAGGCTCCAGGCCCATATGGGTTTACTGTGGCCTTCTATAGAAATCACTAGGAGACTATCAAGAAAGACTTCATAAGGATGGTGAAAAACGTCTTCTTAAAATGCAAAATGGGGAACAGCATCAAATCCTCCCATCTAGCCCTCATTCCCAAGGATCCTAATCCCCAATCCTTTGACCGTTTCCGCCCAATCTCCCTGTGTAATGTCTCTTACAAAATCATTACCAAAATCCTTGCTAATAGGTTAAAAAACCTTCTCCCCTCCCTCATCTCAGAGAATCAAGGGGGCTTTGTCCCAAGTAGACAAATCATGGATAATGTCATTCTTACCAGGAGGCAATTCACAACAGCATAAGCAGGAAGGAAAGGGGCATGATCATCAAATTAGACATGGCAAACGCCTTCGACAGGGTCAACCACCACTTCCTGAAGGAAGTTCTCAGGAAATTTGGGATATCTAATAATTTCATCAGCATTATCATGGAGTGCATTACTCATCCCTGGACAACTCCTCTGATTAATGGCAGACCAAGAAACTACTTCAGAAGCACCAGGGGATTGAGACAAGGCTGCCCCCTCTCCCCATTCCTATACATCATCATGGCTGAAACGCTGAGCATACATTTGGAAAAACTCCGAATGCAAAAAGAAATCACAGGAATCAGTATAGTAAGAGGAACGAAGGGAATAAATCACTCACTCTTCGCATATGATACTCTCCTAATTGGGGGAGCCTCTAGTTTGATGGCAAAAAGATTCAAGAAAACGCTAGACTCCTTCCTATTAGCGTCTGGAGGAAAGCTCAACAAGAAAAAGTGCATGATATACACCTGGAACGTCCCCAGGCACATCATTCAAAGAATCTCTTCGATCCTTGACATTCCAGCTCAAAGGAACTGGAGCTATTTCATGTACCTGGGACTGCCTTTAGCAAAAGATTCGGTCAAGACAGAAATCTGGGTGAAACTCATAGAAAAATTGAGAGGAAAACTCTAGAGCTGGGGAATGACTTGGCTCAACTTGGCTGGAAGAGCTACCCTTATCAAAGCCATCATCTCTGCTCTCCCCATTTATCAATTCGCAGTCACCCTAGCTCCTGCAAGCACCCACAAACATATGGAAATAATTATAAGAAGCTTTCTATGGCAGGGAGGAAGGCAGGACTCCAAAAAGTTTAGTCTTGTCAAATGGGATCAGGTCATCCTCCCGTTTGAAAAAGGAGGATTAGGAATAAAAATCCCAAGATTATCCAACATGGCGATGGGTTTCAAACTAATTTGGAGAATCCTCAACGGGAAAGGTGCTTGGTGGACAGAAGTCATCAAAAGGAAATATCTGAATGGCCGCAACTCCAACATCCTATCTGAACCAATTGTTGATAGGCAGTGCACTCCAGTTTGGAAGCTCATTAAAAAAGCCCTCCCCCAATTCAGAAATTATATCTCGAGAGCTCCGAGAAGTGGAAGAGATATTAACATCTGGACAGATCGAATCATGGGATCAGGACCAAGGAATACAACTCAAAATCTCAGACCTCTTCAAATTTGGATGGAAGCAAAAAGCTTAAATTCCCTATATGACATCTCCACTTGGGATCAAAACAGTTGGCAGGACTGGAAGTGCCTCTCTCCTCGAAACAATCTCAAGGATCTTTGGACTGAACTCAAGCTATCTCTATTTGGTTCGGCTCCTACAAACAAATTGACAGAGGACAGATTTGTTTGGGACCCCAACGGAGGAATCTACACAGTCAAAGAAGGCTACAAGATCCTCCAGAATGCCACGGTCACCAATAATTGGGCTCTCCATAAAGTGGTTGGAAATCAGAATGTCTCCCGAAGGTCAAGTTTTTTAACTGGACTCTCCTCAAAGGCAAAATCCTCACAGCTGAAAACCTCAGGAAAAGAGGCATCCTAGGTCCCTCTATATGTTGTCTTTGCCGAGCAGCTGAAGAAAGCAGCCTCCATCTTTTTCTTGAATGCCCCTTTGCTCAAAGCTGCTGGAAGCTCATCACTAGCCCCCTAAGTAGAGGAGAAATGCCCAACCAGATCACCTCTCTTCAAAAAAATTGGGGGAACCGCTACCCCAAGAAAAACAAGAATCTTATCAAAAGATTGTGGAACAGCATCCCCTCAACTCTTTGTTGGCAAATTTGGATCACCCGAAATAAATGCATTTTCAATAATAAGAAGCCCAGCATCTCCAGCACCTTGACAAAAACAATAGCACTCATCTCTGAGACTATAAGTGCCAATGGAATGTCCCAACCAGATCAAGAAAGCTGGAGCAAAAGGGAGACCGAATGGATAAGCAAATTCAGTCTCAGCTTGGATACAAGAAACTACACCACCTCCAACATAGGCCAGAAAAGGAAGGAGTGGAAGCTCAGAGGCTCTAATGAGGAAGTCACTGAATGGATACTAAATCAAAATAGGCCTACCCTTCAGTTCGATGGGGCATCCAAAAATAATCCGGGACAAGCAGGTGCAGGAGGAGTTATCAAGGATCATCAGGGCAAAGTTATGGTGACTTACGAGTGGGGCTTGGGTAACATGACCAACAACAAGGCCGAGGCTTATAGCCTCTTCCTGGGTACCTCAATCCTGAAGAGACTTGGAATGCAAAATCCAATCATCCTGGGCGACTCAGCTATTATCATCGCTGCCATGGTTTCAGGGAGCGATTTTAAGCAAACAGCTCTGAACAACATTAAAAACAGTATCATAGACAACATTAGAGATATAATAGGGGCCACTTTCAAACATGTGCTGAGAAGTAACAATATTGAGGCGGATAGTCAAGCCAACAAGGCATCCAGCAGGTCGGTAGGCCAAGTCAGAGAGAATGATTTTACATATGACAAACAAATCCCTTAATCTGTCATATCCCACCCTTCCTCCTCAGAATCTGGGTCACTTCAGTCCTCTCTCTTCCTGAAATTCGCATACCTCCAAGCTCCCATATCCTCTGCCAAATCTTCTCGACTGCGCCATGGTGATCCTCATCTCTCCGGTCCACGCCCCTGTTTACATTACTGTCACTTCTCTCAGATACGAGCATGAGCTCCTCATGACCCCCGCCGTCATTCCCAAGCTTCGATCAGGTGGTCTACGCCCCAATATCTTCCTCGCCAGCAACAAAATCTTTGTCTGGCATCTCAGTCATCTCAAGGACTGGATTTCCCTCTGCTCGAACTCTCAAACAAGCCCCTCCTCATCCTTTAAATCGTGCAGCTCTGCTCCCTCCCTTCTCACAGCGATCAATGCTCCGAAGGTCTCTGTTGCAGCCCTCTTACAGAGTAGTCTTTCTCCTGAAGCCACGCGTACTCATCCAGAGAGTGGAGGCCGACCTCCCACAGCGGTAATTTCGGGCGCTTTCTTTCACTGTCTCTCTTTTAACACTAACCGGTCGTTTGTTTCTTTGTTCTAGCGCTCATCCCCTCCTTTCTTCATCCTCCCTCAGGTTTCCACTCATCTCCCACCTTCTCTGTCCCGCTCCCGAGCAGAAATCCCGTCCTGCTCTCCCCCTCTCAGCCTCCTTCATTTCCCTCTGCCGCCTCTCCCCTCAGTTCCCATCTTTAGCAGCATCAAGCCTCAGTTTCTTCTTATCAATTCTGTGAAATGGCTGACCAACAGGAAGCCCGTGAGCCCGCAGCCAATCCTCTAGAGAATGTCATCACAAACAGCGAATGTACCCTCTGCGAAGCACATACCTTCATGATTGCCAGATTCATCAAACGTTTCAATGATCTCAAAGAGGATTTCTAGGCAGACAGCAGGTCCAAAAGGAAGAAGCTGGAGAAGCAGAAAGCAGAGATCGAGGCACTTAAGGAGAGATGCACTCACTTGGAGGAAGCAATAGCCCACATCAGGACCTTAACCTAGAGCATGCAAGCTGAAGCCTCGACCAGGGCCAGCGCAAGAATAGAAGCTCACCCGGATGATTCAGTCAACCAGCAGCAACCTTATGATATATGCACTGTAAATTTTGTTGGTTAGCAGGCTCTTTTGTTCGGCAATATAGCCGTTACCTATTTCATTCTATCTACAGTGTTTTTAGCAACAAGGATCAAGGGTCTGCGCACCCATTTTGGATCCTCTCCTCCAGTTTTTCCCCTTATATGTAATCGGACATAGTCCTCGAAGTTTTTATAATATATAAGTAACCGATCTTGTCAAAAAAAAATCAGAGCTTGAGTGTTGAAGTGCAGTTTGGAACAGCAAGGAGGAAAATTACAACTTGCTGATTTTTCACTCAGAAAATTCCAGCAAGCTGATTTTTCACAAACAACAGTTTTATCCTTACTACAACAGTGCTATTTTTTGTTTTAGGACAGCAGGATGTCATTGGGATTGAGGGTGGAGGATAGGTTGGATGGGCATAACAATTACAGCGTTTGAAATGAGAGAATGCAGAGTATGTTTGAGGAGGCAGAAGTCTGGGACATCATGGTGCATACCACACAGAACCCTGTTGCTGTGCCTACTAATGCTACTCAGTTGGCTGATTATAATAAAAAGAACAGCAAGGGTAAGAGACTGATTCTAGATAGAGTCAAAGACCATTACATTCCTCATGTGAGAGGAAAGAGAAATTCCCATGAGATGTGGATAACATTGTCCAATCTCTACTAGAGTACCAATGAGAACCGGAAAATGGTCCTGAAGGAGAAGCTGAAGACCATTAAGATGGGTAATGATAGCGCAGCTGGATATCTCACAAAAATTACTAATGTGGGAGATGAGTTGGCAGCAGTTGGAGAGGTCATTCCACCCACTGAGTTGGTGCGGATTGCAGTGAATGGCCTCCTCCGTTCATGGATGAACTTTGCTGATGGGGTTTGTGCATGTGAGACCCTTCCCACATGGGAGAGGTTTTGGGATGATTGCATTTAGACAAAGATCAGGAAAGGTCAGCGTGGGGCAGCCAAGCCAGTTGAGCAGGATGAGGATGTAGCACTGTTGGTAGGAGGCAAGAAAGGCAAAGGGAAGAAGCAGGCTTCCACAAGCAATGGTGGGGGAAAAGGCAAAGGTAAAGGTAAACACGGTAACACACAGAAGGACTATTCCAAGGTCAAGTGTTGGAATTGTCAAAAGATGGGACACTATGCAGTTGTGTGTCCGGAGAAGAAGAAGAAGGGGAAGAACCAGAGTGTGGCAACTTCAGCAAAGGTTGAGGACTTTGCAGATCGTTTTGGCCGAGAGTTTGGGTTCACTACGTGTGAGTCCTCTAGTGCAGGATCCCCTGCCACACAGGTTCAGAAGGAGAATTCTTTTCCCTCGATTAGCGGAGCATCTTCGGGTATCTGGTATGTGGACAGTGGGGCTTCACGTCACATGACAGGAGTCCGTGAGTACTTCTCAGAGCTTTCAGAGAGTGGCACTGATATGGAGGTAGTACTTTGTGATGACAGAGTTGTTAGAGCAATTGGTGTGGGGACACTGACATTTCAGAGGGAGTCCAAACCTCCCTTGAAGGTGTCAAATATTCTTTATGTGCCAGGAATGAGGAAGAACCTCATATCCGTCTCAGCTTTGGAGGATAGAGGATATGAGGTACTGTTCAGGGGAGGACAGGTGTTGATGTATTCCAGGGGCACTCCAGCTAATTCAGCTAGAGTGATAGGTGTATGCCATGCAAAGGTGTACAAGTTTGCATTCCAGCCCCTTTTGGCATTGAGCAGTGGTACCGACAACAGAGCTAGCAGTTCTGAGCTGTATGAGATTTGGCACCGCAGGATGGGGCATATGTATCATGGAGCCTTGAGGACCTTGCGGGAGATCACTACAGGTGTGCCAGATTTCATTACTGATCACTTTGATATGTGCAGAGGATGTGCGATGGGCAAGTTTGCCAAATCCCCTTTTCCCAGCAGTGACAGAAGAGCGACTGGGATACTTGATTTGATTCATTCCGATGTGAGCGGTCGGATGTCTCATGTTTCCTTGAGTGGATATGAGTACTATGTTCTATTCATTGATGATCACTCCAGGAGGACCTGGATTTATTTCTTGAAGACCAGGAATGAGGTCTTCAAGCGGTTTCAGGAGTTTAGAGCTCTTGTGGAGACACAGACAAGTCCGAAGATCAAGTCCCTGAGGTCGGACAATGGGGGAGAGTACACCCTTGGAGAGTTTCTTGACTGTTGTGCGGAGGCAGGAATTAGGAGGGATTTCACTGTTCCTTACAACCCCCAGCAGAACGGGGTTGTAGAGAGGAAGAACAGATCCATCGGAGGGGCTGCCAAAGCCATGTTACATGATCAGGGGTTGCCATTGTTCTTGTGGGCAGAGGCCTGCAACACAGTTGTTTATTTGCATAACAGGAGTCTGCATCGTGCCTTGGGGCACATGACTCCAGAGGAGGTTTTTTCTAGGAAAAAACCTGATATTGGTCATCTTTGTATCTTTGGGTGCATTACATACTCCTACATACCCAAGGAGAAGAGGACCAAACTAGAGCCCACCGCAGAGAAGGGTATCTTTGTGGGCTACAGTGAGACCTCAAAGGCCTTTCGGATTTACATTCCTGCACAGAGGAAATTTGTTGTCAGGCGGGATGTGAAGTTCGAGGAGGACAAGGCCTTTAGGAGGTCAGGGAGTTAGAGTATCTGGATCAGCCAGATCCTCAGCAGCAGTTGAGTCAGTCGCAGGGATCCAGTGGGTAGGGATCAGGAGGATCCGGAGGTACATCTATGATGATGCCAGGTCCGTTAGTGAGCAGTGACTCGACGAGCCACAGGGGTGGTGCTCTGGGAAACATGCAAAGCAGTTCACAGAGCAGTTCACTAGGGAGTCCACTGATGGATAGTTCACACGGTACCTCAGCGTCTACAGGTTCAGGTGCAAGCAGGAGGATAGCATACAGGTAGTCAAGAGTTCAGGCTCCTGATGGTGATGATGAGGAGGAGTTTCATTCTCCAATTGGAGAAGTATGCTTAGGGAAGAGGAAGCCCAAGTGGCTTCAGGACACCTTGAGAGATGCCACATCTGTTGTTGAGCCTAAGAGGCCGGTCAGAGAGAGTAGACCACCTGAGAGGTTTTGTAGCTATATGGCAATGGCTACCAGCATCCTTGACTCTGAGCCTTCTAGCTATGAGGAGGCAGCTAGCCAACAGGTTTTGAGAGAGGCCATGCAGGAGGAGTATTCTTCTATCATGAAGAATGATGTTTGGGAGGTGGTGTCGAGGCCTGAGGGCAAATCCGTGGTTACTCCAGATGGCTTTACAAGGTAAAGCATGCTGCAGATGGCAGCATTGAGAAATTCAAAGCGAGGTTTGTGGCTAGAGGGTTCTCCTAGGTAGAGGGAGTTGATTATGAGGAGACCTTCGCTCCCGTGGCTCGATATACTTCAATCCGCTCCATTATATCGATAGCAGCAGAGATGGGTTGGAAGATCCACCAGATGGATGTGAAGACTGCATTTCTCAATGGCTTCATACAGGAGGAGGTGTACATTGAGCAGCCACAGGGCTTTGAGGTGCATGGGAAGGAGTCCCATGTGTGCAGACTGAAGAAGACCCTTTATGGCCTGAAGCAAACTCCCAGAGCTTGGTACTCCAGGATAGATACATACTTGCAGGGGATGGGTTTCACAAAGAGAGAGGCAAATCCGAACTTTTACTATATTGTGATAGGTGAGGAGCCTCTCATTCTGGTGCTGTATGTGGATGACTTGATCATTACAGGTGCAGAGAGACTCATAGAGCACTGCAAGAGAGATCTTGCGGCGGAGTTTGAGATGAAGGACATTGACTTGATGCATTACTTTTTGGGTTTGGAGGTGTGGCGGGAGGAGGGGCATTTCTTCCTTGGGCAGGGGAAGTATATTGTGGACATCCT